>DVZL01005569.1:0-11965 GCA_018236625.1 Lasaia peninsularis
TCACACAAATGTCTGTCCCCGTCGGGAATCGAACCCGAGCCTTGCAGTTAGTCGACGCGGTTAGGCGTGTACGCTAGCCACTCGTTCAACGAGGATAAAATAGAATAATTCTTTGTTTGAAAAAATATACAAAATAAACCTCATAATATAAACCAAACAGACTAAATAATACACAAAGGCGGCCTTATCGCCAAGTTAGCGATCTCTGTCAGGCAGCCTTATGGTATGGAACAAAATTAATTGAAATACACCTATTCGTATATTGTGCAAAGGTCTCTAAAGATATGAAAGATAAATCTAATTCTAATTGCAATAATTCATATAAAATGTTTATAAGTTAAATATATTTGACCGCCTTATTGGTCAAGGGGTTAGTATGAACAGGCAGTGAAGAACATAGATGTCTGTATTTCCGGGTTTGGGTATTAAATTGATTCTGGTATTTATTTAAGTATTTCTACGTATTAGTATCGTTGACTAATACCCATAATACAAGGATATAATTTGCTTACTTTGGGGTTAGGTCAGGTTGTGTCATTTGTCGAGAGATGATTATTTATTTATGTTTTTTTTGTATAAATAAACAAAAAAGTTTTGCTTTATTATTTTTAAATGTTTCTACTGTAATATTCCAAAGATAAACTTCAGCCGAAGTATCAAGTAAGGTAGTATAAAAATTGTTATCGACATTATTCGACTTAACTATTCGATAATCTAAATCTCCATGATAGGACACAGGTAGTGGCGCCATACTTCACAGTAACTGCGGTAAACCGTAGTCGATAGAGGCCAATGACCTGATAATACTAGGCGACTGAGCAAGCTTACAGGCGAGTTGCAATCCTAGTAAAATTTTAAGCGATACATAAAATCACTAAATCCGTGTCTGTACATAGATGATATTCCAGAAAAAAAGGATAAGAGAAAAGGATATTTTTGAATCTGTAGAATGTTTTGAAATTAGGCTCTTTGTTTCTTTGTTTTTATATCACAAGAAAATCACTATAAGCTCGTTACTGTGTAGGAAAATCGCAAGGTGAAATAAGTCACCTATAAACTAGCAAACCCAACGAACTTTTTTCAGGCTGATTTGTGAATATAAACCATTCAGAGCGCCACCCAAACGCATGCAAAAAAAATTGTTCAAATCAGTCAGCCGTTTAGTAAGAGTTCAGTTTCTTTTATACGTACCTACAGCAGAATTATATACATGTAAATTAGAATTATAATAGAAAAAAAAACATTGGTTCTAGTTTCAGTCTTAATCTTAGTCATACATTTGTTGCTTAATTTTAGTAAAAAAAAAATATGTATTTTTTGTATATTTCTTATAGACCGATCTATAAATAATGATAAAATAACAAATGGCCTGGCAAGAATCATTGTATAAAGTTCTGTTTTAAATTCTGTACACGGTATATTTTTAAAATCTAAATTATTTCTCTACAAAACTGTATGAAAGATCTTTAGTTCTCTTTTTACCTGAAATTATAATACAGAAACCGTTTGTTACATTAGTTTGGAAAATACATTCTTTCTTTAACGACTTGACGAGGAAAGTTCATGCTAGAATGCATGTGTACTGAATTACCGGGTCGTTGGCCCGGATCGACTGCACCACTTACTGCATTGGCTACGGGTTTAACCGGGCCGGTAATATGCTGGCGGATATATTATGTCAGATCGGTGCAAGATTAATATAGGTAATATCCGTCGTCACTCATACGTCTACTTGTTAACAGTTTATACCTTTTCTAGCTGACCCGGCGAAATACGTACCGCTTAAAAGTCAATAAATGTCGTGTTACATTTAATTAAGTTCAACTAATGGGCTTTGATAAATGTAATACAATTGTAAAAATTCTATATTATATATATCTATACATAAAAGTATTTTATTATGATGAATAATACATACAAAAAAAGAATAAAAATTAATAAATATTACAAAAATGTTTTTCGTTAACCTATAGAATAAAACTTATGAATAGTTTTCGGAAATGAAAACTTTAATTTACACAAAATAATTTTATGCACGTACGCGTACATGTAATCATTTGTTATTATTTCTGAACGCACGCATAAATATTTGAGGAACTTCTATGTATCTGTTTAATGCACTTTTCAATCATTTTAATTGATTATAGTTTATACATTTTTTTTTAAATAGTTTACATAAAATATTATTCTGAACGCATGCATAAATGTCAATAATTACTTACAGTATTTAAAGTACATTCTATTCCACAAAAAATATAGACTGCGCCTTAATGAATTATTTATGTAATAAGTTACAAATTGGGTGTTACTAATTTATATATTGAGTTTCTTCCTTTTCCTTGGAAACTCCTTAAGTAAATGGAATAAAAACTAATAAAGAAATATAGAGTATTCTACAGTTTTATTATATGTAATAGATATTGATGTGAAATTGAAATATTCTGTAAACTGGATCTCTAGAATATTTTGTATGTTCTATTTACTGATTTACCGGTTCATTAGTTCGTATAGACTACGCCACTTACCGCAGTGGCGGTATGGACTTTGCGGGACCGATATAATATCCGTGCGGATATTTTACGTTAAATCGCTGTTACCATTAAGAACGGTAATATTCGTCGTTGTCAATCACACTCTAACATATAGACAGTTATATTTGTTGCTTTATATTGTAACATTTGCATTTTGCGCGTTGCGCGAGCTGCTTCGCAGCATGCATTTCGACCCGGTAGCCACGCTCTTTTTGGTACACCAGATTTTGGGCGTTGCGCGCGAGCTGCAAGCAGCCCGTGGTTCGAGTTTGCGCGTTGCGCGAGCTGCAAGCAGCTCGCGGTAGGACCCGGTGGCCACGCACTTGTTTAGTGGTTTAGATTTTGCGCGTTACGCGAGCTGCAAGCAGCTCGTGTGTTTACCTGGGGGTGCCGACCACAGCGAGATCACAGCGAGGCCGCAAGCTGAGGTCACCATCTTGGATTTCAAAACGGATGTCAAATTCGTAATCAGCGACCCCGATTACCCCTTAAAGACACCAAACACGCCTTGACCCGCCAAAAAAAATGGCCGCCATTTAAAAAAAATGTTAAATCCAAAAAGCTCCTTTAAGTTTCATCAACTTTTACTATGGAAGCGAATCCGTAACTCTAACCGTTTAGGAAATATAGGCGATTCAAATTTGTATGGCGGCCATCTTGTTTCCGCCATTTTGGGTTTTTTTTCGGTGACTTTGGTAATTGTCACCATTGTAGAGAAAAAATCCGTTTAAACGGTCCCGCTAGGTGTCACCGTTTCGGCGGGCCGTCGATCGACTTTTTACCAGGTTGACTTTTCCAAGGTTTCGGATTTTTATAAATGTCCTGAGACCATTCTCTATCTAACAGTACCACCATGTCTCGGGTAAATATACTCCTTCTGGGAGAACAATTCGGGATCAGTCAGTCAGTCAGGAAAAAAGGAAAAAAGACGTAATAGAACGTGGCGCGAAAATATCAAGTAGTATTAAATCGCAGTAGTTGCTACATTTCACATATAGATTGTTCTATTATGTATAACTTATATGAACTACTTAATATTTTAACCTCCAAGGGGGTGAAATAAAAAAAATGAATTAAATACTTAACATAATATATAACATACATTATATAGCTTGTATAATAGTCGGTGGCTTAGTGATACGAGCTTCGGACTTTCATTTCGGTAGTGCTATTTTAACTCCCGCCACTTATCAATGAGTTTTTTAACTAATGTACTTTTTCAGAGTGCTCTCGGTAAAGGAAAACATTCTGAAGAAACCCGGGATTTGATTTGTTGGTATATAATATGTACCTCTGCCTAACCTTTCGGTGATATGAACGTGATGATGTTTAATTTATTTTAGTATAATATAAATATATTTTTGTTGTCCACGATGTCACTCTCCCCCGGGAACCTATTGAGAAATCGGGATGACGTTTTAAGCTGTGTTTTAATCAATTCAGAAATCATAGTATGATTTCGTCCGCGTTTTCATTTAATTATTATATTCTATATATTTACTTATTACATCACCTGTCTACCAGTAATAGACTCGTCAAAATCGGCGCAGCTGTATCAGATATTAGTGGGTACAAACACACAGTCATACAGGCATATTAAGAGACAAAAATTAAAAAAAAAATTTTAATATACGTACCCTGTTAAGACTGCATATGCCTGTCAGACTGTCACTGACATATGCATTCAGTCAAAAGCTGTTTTTTTTTTATTATCAACGGACAATTTTATGCATTTGTATAGATTATATGAAAACAGACTCGTCTTAACAATAAACCTGTACAAACATCTACACAAAATCCCGCAAAAACCTAATCATTTTTATTGCTGTGTTTAAACTGCTGAAAACTCCTCATAAAATTCAGTCCGATTCCCGAGGCAGCTTTTCTTTTATTATGTTTCTTTTTTTTATAAAGAATCTCGTTAAAGCGGTTGCAAACGGTAGCATAAGATGGAACTTCATCGTAAAATGCCAAACGAAGTCTATTATGATATTGCTTTTAAAATCTTACGAATGGCCTTTAAAATATCTATCCATTTAGGAATTTTATTTACTAGCAACACTGCTAGTATATGCTGATTTTATTATGTGTGTGTCTGCCAATTTGTGATAGTAAAATACAAAATGTCGCCGCATTTACAAGGCTAAAAGTGAGCTCTTCAGGTAAATGTAGTTTCAAAATAATTTGGGATTAAATAATAAATATCCGTCAAGTGCGAGTCAAACTTGCGAACGAAAGATTCGTAACATTATACCTAAAAAATGGCAAAAAGGCATCATTGATATATTTATTTTACTCTGTTTTTAGTATTTGTCGTTATAGCGGCAACAAAAATACAAAATCTGTGAACATTTGTATGTGACATGACATAGGCTATATGTGATAACATAATTATATAGCCCAAGCGGACGGAGTCACGGGCAACATCTAGTTATATCTAATAATTTTGGCTAAAATCCAGGAGCTGAAATGTAATTAGACAGATTCTAGAAGTTGAAACTTTCAAAATACATCTTACATAATATTCTCGCAATTTATTTTTAGCTTTTTAATCACTTTTTGCAAGTGTTATAAATTTTCAGTTACACAATTACTTGAAGTATTGTTTAAAAAAATAAAAAAATATGCATAATTCCTTATTGACAAAGCCACATGGACCGATCTTTACAATAGCGTCATTTTGTACTATTATTAAAAGCAAGCGCTGGGTAACTTTCAGCATTAATAAAATTAACACTGTCTGGATGTTCAGGGATCCCAGTCTTTGAAACTCGATCTAAACACTATACACAATGACATTTACATAATTTTATAATGCGATGCAATCATTGCTAATGTTTCGAGATTGTTTTGAAATTTTATGGCGACTTTCTTGGAAGATATTTGTATTCTTAGCTTTCAATAATTAAATAAAATTGTATTTTATTTAAATAAATAAAATAACAATAGTAGATCGTAATTACTAGAAGCTAAATAGATTTTTTCGTGGGTACTAAATATGTACATCTATCTGTCTGCCCCTTCGGGATTAAGAGTGTAACCATATTTTTTATTTTTGTTACCTTTCAAAGCACAAACAATAAATATAAATACGATTTAGAGTTACCACGTTCCAATTTAAAAATCCATAGCTTCGTAATGACTGCTATAATATGTAATAAATTGCTTACAGAAATGAAACAGAAAAAAAATTACTGCGTCTTTCTTAATAAGCTAAAAAATATTGATTAAGAAGTGTTATTATAGTCATAATGAGTACCTGACTGATAATACCTAATTTTGTGACAATTAATAAATAAAATGAATCGGGCTGCTCTCAATTTTGCTACACCCTAAAGGTATATATATATATATATATATATGTGTGTGTGTGTCTGAACTATTATTATAATTTGTATGATATGTTTAATTTGTATGACATGTATTTCAATAAAGATATTTGATTTGAAACAAGCAAAACTATTATTAAAGTATAGTCTTAAATGAATCTATTTAGGATATTGTTATAGAAAATTGTCTCTGGCCTAATTTTTTGATCCCGAGGGTGACCAAAAATTTCTTCAGATATGGCTCAAGACGTCCCGGGGCTGTAATCAATACGATTTGGATATACGCCAATTTATCCGGGACAAACGGGATAGATGGAATTAGCGGTGTGATCTTTTCTGGGTTTCCAGGTCAACATTTATTAATCTTTCAATTGGAGTGGAGGCCGTAGCCTTTGTCAGGGGCCTGTACTAAAACAAGAACTTGATGATGTGAAATTGTTATTTTTCTTGAATTAATTCTTTAGTTCCGTATATTTTAAATAAATAAATATTACAGGACAAATTACACAAATTGATCTAACCCCAAATAAGCAAATTAAATGATTGTGTTATAGGTATTAGACAACGGTTATAATAGATAGAAATACTTAAATAGATACAAAAATAATAAACACCCAGACCCGGAAATACAAACATCTATGTTCATCACACAAAGGTCTGTCCCCGTTGGGAATCGAACCCGAGCCTCGTGGTTAGTCGATGCGGTTAGGCGTGTACGCTAGCCGCTCGACCAACGAGGCGATATTATATGGAGGAGAGTCTGGACATTGAAGATATTTAAAAAATTAGGTTTTGGCGGCTTAGAGCGGGCAGCAAAACCCATTTCCATCATCTATGGTAATTGAATTATTCTGCCAAACTCACATTACCCAGGCTGCGAGCGTCCACAGTTCAGTTACCACCAAGAGACCCGTGTGCTTGTTTGCTATGTTATCCTATAAACATATTTTTTAACTTAATTCGCTTTCCAAAACTTCAATAAAAACTTTATAACAATTTAAGCGCTAGATTTACATAATTGTCTGTTTTAGAATCGCTTTTTTGTTTGATCCAGTTTTTTTAATTGGCGGCTGGATAAAGTGAACCTTATGGGACTAACGAAAAGTAATAAAAAAGATAGTAATCCGTTTTCAGTAGGTTGACTCTAACAGGTTAACTCTTTACACCACCCTCGGATAATACGCGAGATATTTGGTTTTGGAATATCAATATTGGATTATCCGGGTACCTACATCCATATCTACATTCGCATTGTATATCTGTTTAGTCTATCTTTCATCTGCTATTCTTTTTACATGACCGAGCGATCGGAGCATGTCCTTTCTAATTTTTACACCGATATCTTTAGGGGAAATTCAACTAATACGGATCCCCAAAAAACTAAATAATCGTAAAAAAATTAACCAAACTGTCTGTTTCAGGTATATTTAAGAGATTAAAAAGTCTTTCTTAATGTTGAAATAACCTTGAGACAGTAAAATAATCCATCTTATAATCATAAAAATGTAACGTTAAGGAAAAATTACTTTAGATGTTAAGTAATTAGCTTTTGTCATATTTTAAGTATTTTAGAGCCTCGGTGGCTTATGATACGCGCTTCGGATTTCTATTTCGGTAGTGCAGGTTCAAACCCTACCTATGAGTTTTTTTAACTCAAGGACATTTTCTGAGCGCTTTTACGTTAAGGAAAACGTCATAAGGAAACCCAGGGTTCGTGCCCGATATGGTGACGGATTTGCCACCTGTCACATTGTAGGGCCTAATAACTTTGGCTAATCGTGGGTGCATAAGCATGTCTGCCTAACCCTTCGGGGATATAGGCGTGAACGGTATTTGTTTTCAAGTATAGTAAGTGTATTTTTTTCAGAATAAAATAAAATTCCCAGTACGTATTTAATTAAAGGCTCTTTAGAAAAACAGACAACGCATTTGTTATAGCATAAAATATGATTTTTTTGAAGATAAAATTAAGTGATAAATACATCAAATTAATAGTTACCAGGGAGTTTGTTTCGCTGTTTCTTCTCCGGACTGGCCACATTTGGAAATAGTGGTAGTTTATGGTAGACAGGGTTAAAATAAGTCATGTGAAAATAATGTTTATTTATAGATAATAAGATTAAACTAGCATATATATATTGTTTAATAAATAAATAAATAAATATAATGTTTTAAAAATATTTGCACACCACATTGTGGTAGAATATGTTGGTATAATTAAAAACTTTTATTTTGTAATAACTTTTAACACAAATATTCGGCAAATAAATAAATTTCATTTCATTCCATTTTTCAGACTGTTAATAAACCATCAGTTCTCATCATTGTCGTGTTCAATTATGATTTATGAAGGATGATCTACCAACTTATATAATATCACAGATCTGTAGCTAACGATCATTACTTCTAGTTCATTAAGTTTGTCGTTCATCCCTCGTTTTTCTTGGACGTTGAAATAATTGTCTAAAAATAAGGGGCAATGGACTATGATCATCTGGCTCAGACCAATTTTCTACACGATGTATCTAATTGGTTATATATTCGGAGGGGAAAGAAATTTTTTCAGCTTTCTGGCTTTTCTCCAGTATCTACAGTGAAATCGTAAAAAAGTTATGTCTGTACATGTTAAAAATATTACAAAAAAAATACGTAGGACTGTATCAACCTCATCGCACCCTAGTAGATTAATTTAGTAACTAGTTGATCACTTTGTAAAATAGTTGAATAACATTTAGCGCCATCTAGCGTCAGATTTTATTTAATTATTTTTGCATAAGAAAACTAATTATCACGCAGGTTACACCTATTTTAATACTACTAAACTATCACTACTACTACTACTAGTAAAATACTATCCAAGTACAAAAAAAATCAAGATCGGTAAAGCTGTTTCGGAAAATTAAGTAAAAGTATACGAGAAAATGTTTTTGTTAGAATTTAAATTACTAGACTATTCCAAGTGTGCAATCATTTAGAATGCACTATGAGATATTCATTTTGGTACATTGACAAAGCACCATAACCATCTTTAGTAAGTATAAGCGAAGTTCTTATCATCAAGTAATATGTCCACTGAATTGAGTTCCCTAAAAAAATGGGGTGACTCTGAATCAATATTAATCGTTTATCTTAATCTTAAAATACGTGAAAACTACTGAACCAATTTTTTATATTTCTTTAAGCGTTCAAACTGAAATGGCAGCCATGATTTAATATTGTTGGTGGTAGATTAACTAGATATTATCAAAACCAAACTTAGCAAATTTGTTTATAATGATTAATGATTTATAATAATTATAAGCAATTTGTTACAATGTTTGTACACCACCATGTTGTAACATAATATGTGTGAATTTCTTTTCTATTTATTTTTTTATTTTATTTTTTTCAATAAATAAATATTACTGGACAAATTACACAAATTGATCTAACCCTAAAGTAAGCAAATTACATGCTTGTGTTAGACAAAAGATATTAATACATAGAAATACTTAAATAGATACAAGAATAAATTTAATAAACACCCAGACCACGAAACATAAACATCTATGTTCATCACACAAATGATTGTCCCGGTCAGAAATAGAACCCGGGCCTCGCGGTTAGTCGATGTGGTTAGGCGTGTACGCTAACCACGGGTAGTTAGCGACCAAGAAGGTTAATTATTTTGTGTAACAACTTTTGAACCTGCAAATCCCACCAATGTATTACTTTAATTTCATTCTCTCAAGTATGAACGAATGTATTTTTTAATGAATTCAATATCATGTAATAGTTTACTAACAGGATAGAGCCGGGAAATAATCTAGTTCATTATATTCGAAAGAGAAAATTATTTTTTCGCCCTTTTGGCTTTTTTCCAATTCTTTACAATAAAATATTTATAGGATTTTAACATAATTAGAGATCTATTATGAGCTATATGTTGTTTCCTAAACAAAGGAAGTTCAAAATAATAAGACAAAAGCATAATGAAGACAAAAAGGGTCTATTATGAGATCCCTTCATAACTTACATGGTAATAATTACTGGCTTATTAATAAACACCATCTTATGTATATTACTAGCTGACCCGGCAAACTTCGTGCCGCCGAAATTGATAAAAATTAATAGTTTTTTTTTCTATATTCCTTGAAATTTTCACAGATTATCTATCCGTAAGAACATTCCTCAGACTTCGTCAAATACAACAGGAAATCACCCGAATTGGTTCAGCTGATCTCGGGTTTTGCGCTTATGTATTAAGTAATTAAGGGCTAATCTGAGTAAATTATATGTTTATTTATATAATTACCATATTAATATAGATATTAATGCAAACTTGGCCTATTGTTAAAGTGTAGTCAAAAATATATACTTTTACAAGTATTTTAGGAATACAGAAAAAACAAATTATTCCCGCGCGTGAAAAAAATATATTCCCACCCATTTCCCCGAAATACATATGCACTCACGATTAGCCAACGATATTAGATAATATATGATGTGACAGATGGTAAATCCGTCGCCATATCGGACACAAATCCTGGGTTTTCTTACGATGTTTTCCTTCACTGTGTAAAAACTCAGAAAATGAACTTAAGTTAAAAAAACTCATTGGTATATGGCGGGGTTAGAACATGGACTATTAAAAATGGAAGTCTGAAGCGCGTACCATTAGGCCACTGACACTCTACATTAAATAAGTAAAAACAAATTAATTAAGTAACTTATGGATCGTGTCTGAAACTTTTCTTTCTACTAAACAGAGAATAATGTTGGAAAACATACTACAAAAATAAGAAAAACACCACTTATTTTCCATACGAATAGCTTCAACTATCAATGAAATTTGATACAAAGTTCGTCGGGTCAGCTGGCATAGATGTAATAAAGATATACATGTTATGTAGCTGACTTATTATTTTGGAACATAATCTGAATATTTTACTATCTTCTTGCAAATTCCATCAAAATCGATTAATTAGTTTAGTTTAAAAAAAGTTCAGTTTATTCCCTAGCATAAATTCTATTTAAAATACTTAGTAAATATTATTAAGTATAATAGTTAAGTGTTATATAAAGTTTTATGCGTTGAGAATGTAGTATTTCATCGTAACCCGCTAATCTATTAAACCGTAAACCAATCATAATGAGTGATTTTTAGATATCAAGTTCGCATTAACCAGATAAAAAACCGGCCAAATGCGAATTGCGCACGTAAGATTCCGTACCGTCACCCATATAAACAGCAAAAAAATCACGTCAATTGTATGAGAGCACCTCTATATATTAATTTTGTTGTTTTTAGTATATGTTTTTACAGCGGCAACAGAAATGTTTAATCTGTGAAAATTTCATATTTCTAGCTTTCACGGTTTGTGAGATACAGTCTGGTGATAGACGGATGAACAACGTAATCTTAATAATAGGTTTCCACTTATATCCTTTGGACTCGGAACCGTAAAACGTGACCGCTTTTGTAATAGTGAGATCAGAGAATCCTTACACTTCGCACTCAATGCTCTCGGCATACCCTTCAAGACCCGGCGTGAATATATGTGTGTTTGTGTGTGTGTACCCTGAACGTTCTATAGCCAATTCATGAATCACACAAACAAAGCCGCAGCTATTAGAATAGTTTGCTTATTTTGCGGAATTGCAAAATTCGCCGTTTGGAATACCGCTTTTGGAAAATATTATCTCGAAGCGCAAATGTCTCTAAACCGAAATAAAACACCAAACATTGGCTGAAATTACGTATTTAAAAATATTTTCCCCAAAACATGGCACGGTGTAGGATAATTATACTCCTGCCAAAATGTTCCTGAAATAACACGACGGTGAATAGGGTTGTCCCTTTGTAATATAGGCAATTTTTTTAAAAACAAAAATAGGTCTTTTTTAATCGAGTAGCAAAAAATTGGCCTTTAATGAAATATGAGTGCGAAAAAATCAGAATCACTTACCTAAATTATTAAATACAATAATTCATCAAAATCGTAACAGCTATTTTGGAAAAACCCATTGTATACATACACTCGTATGTACGTAAGATTGTGTATTATAAATAAAACCGTAATTTCTACGTATAAAAATCTCACAATTATTGTGCGTAAGTCAGTT
>DVZL01005570.1:0-11964 GCA_018236625.1 Lasaia peninsularis
CATTTGTGACTGATATAGCAACGGACTTGCCATCTGTCACATCACATGTATACATGCTTTTGTAAATAAAATTATCCCTAAATGAAAATTTATTTCCGCTAACACTTCCACCACATACAAGCAAAATAAAAAAGAGAACGTCTGAGCATATCTCGGCTCGCTCTTTTGTGAGACTGCTAAGGACAAAAACAAACATCGCTCGCTTCCGTTGTACATTTACACTTCAATTAGCTTCGGTATAGAAACACAAGCCACAAGACATGGAACTGCACTTTATGGGGACTTGAAACATGAATATATTTATTATATTACGGGTAAAGAAAATTGGCAGTTATTTTAGGACAGGCAATTTTATTTAAATGGGCAACGACTTTATATTTACATAGAAAAATACGCTAATGGGTAGGCAGTGGTACACACTTATTTATCTTCGATTATCCGATGATATTAGGTCCCATGATGTGAATGTTGGCAATATTAAGCATGACTTGACAGATGGCAATTCTGCCGCCATGTTGGATGAAAATCCATGTATAAAATTACATAACCATATTATTTACAGTCTGTTTTTACATGATCCGTAAAATTTTGTGGAATAATAGGTACTAGCGGAACGCATTTGTAATAGTGAGATTAGTGAAAGAGTGGAATTGTAAGAGAGAGTCGGTGTAAAAATGGAGGAAGGGCATGCCGATGGTTCGGTCATGTAGAAAGAATGGAAGATGAAAGATTGACAGAACATGTTATATCATCAAATACTTTTAATCGAGCAATTCTTATATATTTATATTTACTAATTACTTTATAAGGTAATCTTGTTTATTTATTTATACCAACGATCTCGGAAATGGCCCAAACGTTTTCGCTGAAAATTTGTACCTAGGGGTTTTGGGGGTAAAACATTATAGGTCTTATGAAATTGCGAAAATCACGACATCTGTATAACTCTGTCGGTAGCACTCGGTGTAATATAGTACAGACTCCGGTTTCGTAAACTTAGCGCCAGATGGCAATTTTTTCAAGTAGGCGGAAGCTTAGGATTGCACTGATAAAAAAGAACTAACAAGCCAAGCTCGGTCACCCAGGTACTGCGAATATGGATGGATGTAGGTACTCGGGGGATCTTGGTATATCGATTCTAAGCCCACTTTACTCGTGTTATATCTGAGAGTGGTGTCAAGAGTCTCCGAAATCAGTTTGTACGAAGAGAGTCATAAATGTAGAGGAAGCTAGGCAAGTATGTAATAATCGTGACACTTAACACTCGATAATCTCTGCCTAAAGCGCTAGGAACTTAGCGTGATGATATGTATAGTAGCTACTTATGTTATCAACTAAAATGTTCGTCTGCTATTTGTCACAGTAATTTCTTACGCATCTTAAATAATAATATCTTAAATAAATAAAATTGGATTGTCCGTATATAATACTAAAATAACCGCTTTTTACTGAGTGCAGATGTATATTTACAAGGTACTCGTACATATACCAAAGCAACACTTTTTAGAATATTTGTCTGTCTGTCTGTTTGTACCCTCTAATTTCTGGAACGGCACTTTCACTGGCAGGTAACTGATGTAATAAGGAATGACTTAGGCTACTTTTATTTTAGAATTTTATTTTACAAATATTTAAATAAAATCGCGGACGAAGTCGCGGGTGCTATTAGAGAATAAATAAATCCATACGCCGATGAAGTCGTGGTCAAAGCTAGTTTTCTTATATAATTTCATGCACCAATTCCCCATTTAAACATATTATAGAGGGTTCTGTAAACGGTTCGTTAGATCATACTATTCCAAGCAAATCGTATCAGAAGCATCTTGGCTTAATCCATTAGTCATCTCTCTGGCGACTGCTGTGACACCCTCTAATCACTGACGAACCATAAACATTCGCAATCTTAACATAAATTGTTTATGGTCAGTATTTTACTAGAAACACTACGGTGGTAATTCCTCTGCATGCTAACTAAACTCGTTGAATAGAAATAGAAATATCACAAATTGATCTAACCTCAAAGTAAACAAATCATATGTTTGTATTATGAGTGTTAGTCAATTATCTATACAAATAAATAAAATTGGAGTTTCTGTATGTAATATTAAAATAACTGCTTTTTACTAAATGCATATGTGTGTTTACTAGAGTACATATACCAAAATAGTATTTTTTATCTTTTAGTCTTTCTGTCTGTTTGTACAGGCTCTGAAACTGTTGGTCCGATTTTGGCGGGACTTTCACTGCTAGATAGCGGAGGTAATAAGGAACAGCCTAAGATTCTTTTATTTTAAAAATGTGTAAAATAACAAAATCGTGGGCACTATTTTATATTAGCTTTTACATACTTAGCTTTAAACACAATTAATACTAGCTATTAATTTATAAAACAAATAGATACAAGAAAACACTTAATAAACACACAGACCCGGAAATACAGACATTTATGTTCGTCACACAAATGTCTGCCCCCGTCGGGAGTTAAACCCAAGCCTCGCGGGTGGTCGGTTGCGTTAGGAATGTACACTAATCACTTGACTAACGAGGCGATCGAAAATATAATACGCATATAAACATAATAATATTGTACATTCAGTAAAAAGCGGTTATTTTATTTTTTTTCTCTGTGGTGTTCCTTTTTTGTGTGGTGTTTAAATAAATAAACCACGAATAAGCGTTAGTATAAAATAACTTATCCTTTGTTTTCACCGAGTTAGCGCATGTTGCCCTGGAAATGTATACCAGTGAATATAATATGTATAATATCATACATTCCAAGTCCCGAGTCTCGTATAACGCTGGCTAGAAAAAGCAAGATTTTACACGACGAGAATGAAGAGCAAATATTTTCCACCAGGAAAAGGATACATACATCGGAGCACGTCGCTCCTGGTGTTCTTATTTGATGTTAATTTTCAGAGATTTTTAAATTTTAAAGAATAATATTTTTTATTAAGATTTTACGGTACGGCTGTCTCCTGTTAACACTGTTAGCCGCGTAGGGTCCCGGACTCAATTCCCAGGTTAGGCAACTTTTCTTAAAGTTTTTCAGATTAGTTTGAGTAAACATTACATTGCCCGAGATTGGAATGTGCCGGATGTGGTGATAGGCTTGCCACCACCATGAGTACTAGTACCTTGGCTAATCATGGGTGTTCTTGTACATTTACTGGACTTACGAGTCGAGTAAAATAGACGTACTAATATTTAAAGCATACGAAACTAGACATGAAAACCATAATATATCAAGCTTTTTTGTAGTAAGTTTTCATAAATCGGAGTTTCTGACGAATATCGTAGTTTTCCTGGACTGAGACTTAGTTGGTCACACTTTAAGCACAGATACGAACAATATTCCAAAACTAGGTCCAAACTGTAACCAAAAAAAACGCAAAGTTGGTCTAAAGTAACTTTGCCACCTACCACCTTTGATACCTACATGAGACCCAAAACCGAGTGGAATGAGAAGATGTACCAGCTCTGACTGAGGCTAAGAAAATGACATTCTGTAAACGTATACATGTTGGAACGAAATTTTGGAACGAAGTTCCATATCACGCGTTGTGAAACCCCTTTCAGTAAAACCTAATATCGTCAACTAAACTAAACTTTACCAATACCGCCATGTACCAATGAGTTTTTTCCCAATATCGCGATATACCAATGAGTTTTTCTAACATAAGTACATTTTTTGGGTGGTTAAAATGAAGAAAAGGAGGAAAATCTGAATTTGGCCTAATATGTCTACGACTTGCCACCTGTCACATCATGGCACCTAATATCGTCGAGTAAACTAAACTTTCTTTTTCTCCCAATACCGCCATGTACCAATGAGTTTTTCCTAATATTGCCATGTACCACTGAGTTTTTTCCTAATATCGCCATGTACCAATGAGTTTTTGTAACATAAGTACATTTTCTGGATGGTTACAATGAAGAAAAGGAGGAAAATCTGAATTTGTGCCCGATATGACGGGCTTGCCACCTATCACATTATTGGACCTAATATCGTCGATTTAACTAAACTTTCCTATTTTAGACCCGAAGTAATTCTGGGTTTTATTTAAATAATAGAATCGTACCAATCTGCCATATTATTGACAAATTTATTATTATCGCCTCTTTGTTCGAGCGTAGTCGGTGTTCGACTTTGACACACCAGATCCCGGTTTCGACTTCCTGATTTTTTCATCTATAAAAATAAATAAAAATCGAGTGTCTGTGTGTAATATTAAAATAAGCGCTTTTCACTAAATGCATATGTATATTTACAAAGTGCATATACAAAAGCAGTATTTTTTTTTTGGATTTTTGTTTGTCTATCTGTCTGTATGTCTGTCTCTGGAACGGCTGGATCGATTTTGATGGGACTTTCACTGGCAGACAGTTAATTTAATAAGGAACGGCATAGGCTACTTTTATTTAAAAATTTAATTCTAGAAGTATATACAATAAATAAAAACGCGGAAGAAGTCACCTAATCGTGCTTGAAAATATACCTCTATCTACCTCTTCAGGGATAGGAGCGTGATGATGTTTTTATTTTATTAAAAAAAAATCCTAATTTCGACCTTAAGCACTTCTGGAGTATAAATATTTGAATAATAGGATCGCACTAATCTATAATAATATTGACAATACTGCTGGAGACAACAAAGAATGGTCCAGCGTCACGTAAAACATTACGTCGAGGTCATGAATATCTATGAAAGGACAATCGCGTCTTGCAATTTGATTTACTTCAGTCTACGTGAATTTGGTGCAGATTAAAGACAGTAGCGATTATTTATCGAATAAAGTCTCAAAACGCTTTCATTGAGTTCATGGTCTCTATTCTGGTAGACCTCATAGTAAAGAGATAGACAGCCATCAAAATGACAGAAAAAAAAACAAAATATTTTAAAAACTAGATCCTCGGTGGCCTAACGGTACGCGGTTAGGACTTTGTGTGGAAACTAGAGATGTCACGCATATTCAGCAACTATTCGATATTCAACCTATTTGGCCACTTTCTTTTTGCTATTCGGTATTAGGCCGAAATATGATGATATACGATATATGGGATGGTGAATGCGAAAGCAGCCCCATCTTGTTCCTAGCCAGGCGGCAAGTCGGTCATCGTGAGGTTTTTAGTCGGTAGTCTGCGTCATAAAAGGTGGTTATGCCGCAGGAATCCTGACATCACCCATTACTCCCCCCGGAGTGGTGGGTATCTATAAATGGATTTTCCTCACGTAAAAAAAGGCCGAATAATACCCGAATACCGAATACCAAATTATGTAAAAAAGATACGTTATGTCACTCAAAACCACGTCATTTATTTACAAATTACTTTTTATAAAGAAATATTTTATTTAATACTCTACTTATTTTATTTCGAAAGTTAATTAATTATATTACGAAAGCCGTGTTTTTGCATTAAATATTGAAAGAAATAGGAATAATTCCACCAAAAACATGGTCATGTAAAATTCTAGCAAGATACCATGTAACTCACACTGTAAAAAAGCTATCAGATCTCATGTGCCAAGTTTCTGACTCTACACGCTCTGAACTTACAAGTGCTAATTCTACAAACTTATTCAAAATATGTGTATTGGTCGTTTCTTAACTAAAGGTTCCTGTCTGCCTGTCTGTAACCAGGCTGTATCTCCTAAACCGTAATAGCTAGAGAGTTGAAACTTTTACAGATGATGTATTTCTGTTGCCGCTATAACAACAAATACTAATATCTATATTCATTTTATTCTGTTTATAGTATTTGTTATTATAATGGCAACAGTAACACATTATCTGTGAAAATTTCAGCTGTCTAATTTTCACCTTTATTTACAAACAGCAAAAAAATCACATTTGTTTTACGGGAGCACTCTTTATATATTTCTTTTATTCAGTTGTTAGTATTTGTTGTCATAGCGGCAACAGAAATACGTCATCTGTGACAACTTCAATTGACTAGGTATCACGGTTTATGATAAAGCATGGAGACAGACGGACAGACAGACGGAGAGCGAAGTCTTAGTAATAGGTTCCGATTTTACTCTTTGGGTACGAAACCTTAAAAAAATGAGGATGATTTACTCAAAAGTCCCGCAATCATATCCCTTTGGAAATACCACTGCTGGTAATCCGTTCCAGATAGGTGGCGTATTGTATTAAGAAAAAAATAATAAAGCAATCTTTTAGACGGATATCCGTACAATGAATCCTTTGTTTATAAACTGAAAATTGATTAAAACAACTACGCGTCGTACTAAGTCTCGGAAAGGTGTCGAGTAAACTTATGAGCGGGTTATTAACAAAGTTTCGCTTTAATTAGCACGGTTAGTTTATAAGGCTGCAAGCATTTTCCGAGATAAAATTATGACTTTTAGGCAAGGAACAGGGGTTAATATTTTTATCTTTGGTTAGAAAACTAATCGTTCCAAAAAAAACCTTTCAAAAAAATTATTCGAATTAATTATTATTCAGAAAAACTAAAAATCAAAAAATGTTTACGTTTTCTCATAAGCTTAATAGCTTCAAAGTCCTTAAGCTAATAAAATCGTAGGAATTGTCTTTGCCTAAGAAGCAAATTAATCACCAAAATCGGGAAGCGCGGCGGCTGGATGGTACAGGATGCAGTTTTTGGAATATAAAAAAAACTTTGTGCTTAAGTTCGAACTGTACTTGGTATTTTATGGTAAGGGAGCCCAGTAAAGCAAATGCATATTCAATCGAGAATCATGGACTTATTGGGTTTTGTTCATTAAAAAGTGGAAAAAAGACAGTCAATTTCTAGTCGGATTTGCACACGAAGAGTTCATCATCATACCCACTCCTGAGCGGGGTAACTCAGGGTCCGTCTTCCTACTTTTCGCCCTTCACTTCGCACGATCTAACGCATCCCCAATAGTGAATCCATTGGTACATAGTCTTGTCCCACTACATCCAGCCAGCATTTCTTGGATTGGCTTCTTTTTTACCGTTTTTTTGCACACGAAGAGTTCCGTACAATTATCTATAAAAACGGCAAAAAATCAAGATTGTTGTAAAGGAGCACCTTTTATATATTTATTTTACTCTGTTTTTAGTGATTTTTGTTATAGTGGCAATAGAAATACATCATCTATGAAAATTCCAACTGTATATCTATCACATTTCATGAGATACAGCCTAGTGACAGATAGACGGACAGACAGCGAAGTTTTAGTAATAGGGTCCCGTTTTTTACCCTTTGGGTACGGAACTCTGTGAAATTTCTATTTATAACATTGAGAAGAGCGACGAAAAGATTAAAAAAAATACTGAAATACTGACTAATCAAATATTGTTAGTGTAGATGTCTAATGGATCCCCAGTGACAGAAAAACGTCTATCAGCCAGTTTGACATAATGGTTCATGAACATAGATGTCTTGTTTTATGAAAGTTTCTGATTCGTCAACTCCTTTTCATCGCGGTCAAATTGTCAGATTGCTTAAATATATATTTACTATGTACACAAGCCTCCGTATCTTAATCTGACGTCTTCTAGTATATTTTAAAACCAAAAAAAATATTTACAAAATATCTCATACGTGTGGCTGTATAAATATTATATGCAAAGAAGGTGTTAACGATGGTATAAGGTATCTACCATGTTATTATCTAATGCGACAGAGTTACTTCCCCAAAATTCTTGGGCTCACTTTTATATTTTATAAATGGCTGGGCCCACGACCTCATCCATATTTTTATTTAATTGTTGTATTTTACACATTGCTAACACCAAATTCAAAAATAAAATTAGCCTAAGCCATTTCTTATTAAATTAAAAATCTATCAGTGAAAGTCCCGTCAAAATCGGTCCAGCCGTTTCAGAGATTAGTGGGTACAAACAGACTGGCAAAAAAAACACTATTACGGTATACACCTTGTATGTAGACATGCATAATATAAATTTAGTAAAAAGAGTTTATTTTGATATTACATATTATTACTTCCTTACTTTATTACTTCAATTATATTTTATAGATAAATTAAAATGTAGTACCAAATCTGAAAATAGATGGCAATGTGCATTTTTACATCGCGTCTTTGAATTGACCCGGCCTAAATAATACTTCATTCGCCACCACCTCGAGCACTCCAATTTTATTAATTGATAAGATTAAAAAGAAAAGCCAGATAGATATCTTCTCGCTAAAGTTTATAACTTAGACGTATTACCGCTGTCATTATTTGATGCTTCCGGTACCTACATAATGTCTACTATTACTTTTTTATTCCTCTATCTAATGTTTGTAACAAGGCCGTCTAGTGGCTCGTCGTCTCTTTATAAAACTTTCTTCCTCCTGTTCATTAAGCCCTCACAAATTGAAGTTTTTGTTATCCTTTTATCTAAAGTTTGTGACTTAAACAATTTGGTTGGCGGCACTCCTATATATGATTCTTCCGCTACGAGTTTACTTCCTGTGTCTTCACAATGTAAGAACTTTGTTTTTTTTTTGCTGAGTTTCTTTACATGAAAATACAAAGAAAAAAGTCATCCATATAGTTATTTCAAACATTCATTAAGATCAATTCGATAACTTCTTTTACATGGAGAAACCAGTTTCTGTTCTTTAATATATCTGTATTTTGTATTATTTATTTTTAGAAACATCGACTTCTTGGCAAAAACACCTGTTGATATGTGTTTTTTGAGTTTTTTTTATTTATTACTAGCTTGCCATCCGCGGCTTCGCCCGCTTAAATTATTTTAATAACATAGATAACTTTCAAATGGCAGAAATTTAACCGACTTGTAATACTTATTGCGTAATAATATAAACATTCTTTTTATTGTAGTCAGTTAAAAGTAGCCTATGTTCTTCATCGAAGTTAATTCTATCCCTGTACCAAATTTCATCAAAATTGGTACAGTGGTTTAGATATGAAAGTGTAACAGACAAATAGACAGAGTTACTTTCGCATTTATAATATTAGTAGGGAATAGGGATTTAACTGCTCGTACTGAAAAGCGAGAAGCGAATAAGTAAATAAAATAATTTAAGAAGTACTTATTTATAAAAATAAAATTTATATATAATTACGGCACATGTTTTAGTTATTTTTTTATACGCTAGATCTCTAACGGGTTAGGCAGAGAGTATCGAGTACTAAGTTTCACGATTCTTGCTTAGATTCCTCCACAATTAAACTTCTGAAACATATTTTTGCATCTTTAATTTATTTTTTGAGACATTGTATTTTTATGTTACCTTAAATTATAGAAATTTCATGATAACGGAATAGAATTCAACGGTATAAAAAGTATATTTTACCCGCTGGCGCTTATGACTTAGACGGTTTGGTTAACGTTGTTGTCATGTGAAACTTCCGGTACGTGATGTTCTCTATGTGCTTTCCTACACAAAGTAAAGGAATTCGTTTTTTTCTACAACGTGGATGCTAGCGAAATGCTCAGAATACTTGAAGGCACCGAGATTCCACCCCTTAACTTCGAGTTGTCTCATTCTTTCATGTTGCTACGCCAA
The DNA here is from genome assembly GCA_018236625.1 of Lasaia peninsularis. Taxonomy (NCBI): domain Eukaryota; kingdom Metazoa; phylum Arthropoda; class Insecta; order Lepidoptera; family Riodinidae; genus Lasaia; species Lasaia peninsularis. Next base: position 9,500 of record DVZL01005570.1, read on the forward strand.
TGAGTTTATACGTAGATACGTAAATATCTTTACGCCACGCTTTACGTCCCTTGTGGAGTAAGCAGAGTATCGCGTGCCAAATGTCACGCTCGCTACATATTTGCCTAGTTTCCTCGACATTCATTACTGTATATAAACATGCTGGTTTCGAAGACTCTTGAAAACACGTGGAACTAAGTATTCTCCGGTATCTACAGCTACTTCTACTGTATATCTGTTTTATCAGAGCACCAACCATAATCTGAAGCACGCGAGTTATTCCCCAATTCCCCTCTTGGGTTCCCCTACTAAGAGATTTTCTGTTTCAGAGAACACAGAGAATTTCTGAGAACACAGAGATTATCTGTCTCTGAAAAATAGCAGTTTCTTATAATATAATACTGTATCTAGTATTGTCATGACACGGCAAAAAAACGATTATAGCGAAAAGGCACTTCAACAACAAATACTAGTATCGTCGCGCTTAGGGGTACATGTGCACCCATGATTTGCCGACGACGTTAGGTCTCAGGATGTGACATGTGTTTTTCTTATAAATTAAAAACACATATACCTACCCAAATCTGGGACCTTGAGCGTCGAAGTCGGACATACTACGCTTGACCGCAGGGGCGATAACAAAAAAAATATTTAAAAAGTTCTAAATATAACGGAGATTTGGCCAGGTAGTTCATAACTCAAACACGTCTCTACTAAAAGGAAGTGTCACTACAAAGATACTAAAAGGTAACAATATATTTATTATTATAAGATCCCTGCTTACATCTGACTGGTCGTTGAGACGTGACAAGTCACCTAGATCCTTCCTCTGGAAAAATCCTGAGGAAATGTATTGGAAAATACAATATTGAATAAAAACCGGGCAAGTGCAAAGTGGACTTGTATATTAAGGGTACCGTATCATATTCAATAACTTAAGCCAGTACCAAAATTAGCTTATAATATTTTTAGAATCATATTTCGAAAGTAGTTTTGACGGTTAATTTTATGCATTGCATTAATTATATCGCGATCTAAATATGCATAGCGACATCTGTTGGTGTTCGGGTACCACTTAACAAATAAATCAAGTTTACTGTAAGGGCTCTCTTACACATTTTTTTTTCCATTTTTTAGAATTTGTTTTTATACCGGCAACAGTTCTAATTTGAATGTAATTGCTCATTATAAGCAATATCATTCAAAGTTCTCTTTTAAAAGACGTGCCCGGCAACTACTTCTTACGGGGTTAACTTAGCAAACTAAACTCTTATTTTTTTAATAAATTAATATTAATATAAATTAATAATTAAATTAATAAAGATGATATTAGATATATTTTTGGTTTTTTAAGTTCTGGTATTAATGTTTTTTTCTGTTTTTTATTTTGTTTCTAATTTTACTGTTTATTTTTTATGCATTTGTCATTATTGTTTCTTTTTTCAGTCGGTCCAAGGGTTGGCTGGTAAAAAATGCTATACCATTAAGCTCACCTTTTGTATAAAATATTTGCTTAAGATGTACAAAAAAATATTAAAAAAATATATAAATAAAAACACGATTTATGAAAATTTCACTTTTCTAGCTACAGTGATATACAGCCTGGTGACAGATTGACAAAGAGACAGACAACGGTGTCTTAGGGGTTTTGTTTTTACCCTTTTCGTACGGAACCCTAATAAAAAGCGTCCGTAGCTTGTCATCCATTTCGCTCTACGTGAGGACACCGTCCTCTAATTAAATCTTATGAAATGGGGAAATACCTGGGCACGTATTTTGCTTTTGACCTGACCTCGATGGCTGTGGTATTTTATCACGTCAGTGATATTTTGAGACCCGCTCAGCCAAAGCACGTGATTATGATAGTGATATTGCTCTTGCTGCACGATATTTCCTACAGGAATTTCGCTAAATATATTTTGCTTTGTTTGTATTTTTTTTACCTCTGTGATGTAACGGTGTTGCCTGTTAAGTCCGTTAGCCACGTAGGATCCCGGATTCAATTCCCAAAATGTTTTTTCAGATTTTTCTGATTGAACATTACATTGCCCGGGATTGGAATGTGTCCGAAGTGACGATAGGTTTGCCACCTATCAAATCAAGGCCCTAGTACCTTGGCTAATCGTGGATGTGTTCTATTATATCTACTGGAGTTACGAGTCGTGGATATACAAGCACACCTCTGCCTACCTCTTAAGGGATAATAGGTGTGAAGGTACTTTAGTACATAATCTAGACAAAATGTTATCGAGTTAAACTAGATCACTTAAAACCGTGTACTATATAGTCTAATATTAATAAACAAAACAATTGATAATAATTGATAAATAGACAGATAAGTGTGAAATCCGAGGTCAGAGTGTATATAATAAAATTATCTTTACAACATGTACTACGGGATTTATATAATTGGAATAAAGTAAATAACTAACTGACCCGGCGAACTTTGTACCGCCGAACAGTCAATGAATGTCGTGTTACCTTTT
>DVZL01005571.1:0-11964 GCA_018236625.1 Lasaia peninsularis
GTAATTATTGTAACCATTAACATAAACTATAGACTCATATATAGTTTATCCATACTAAGTAATATTATAAATTCGAAAAAAGTAACTCTATCTTTCTGTTACGCTTTTACGCCTAAACCATTGAACCGATTTTGATGAAATTTTGGGCAGAGATAAAGTTGACCTTGAGAAAGGACATAGACTACTTTTTAACTGACTACACTAAAAAGAGGGTATGTTTTTACGCAAAAGTCAGAAAAATGTCTGCCCTTTGAAAGTTGTCTGTACCTATTATTAAAATAATTCACGCGGGCGAAGCCGGGGACAGGAAAGCTAGTACTCTATATTAATGGTACTATATAGTGTATATATTTGTTTGAGTGGATTGGGCCCAATTAGTAGGCTGATTGATAATATACTTAGATTTCCGAGGGCTCCAAATTTTCTTTAACATTAAGTTTTCGATTCAACGAGCCAAAATGTAAGAGTAAACGCAAATTAACTACGAATAAATGTATATTTGAGAAAAGCGAATCTAATATAAAAAAATATTATTTTATTTCCTTCTACAGTAGGTACCTACGCAGAAAAAGTTCAATTTTGTTTCAACTTCAAACTATTATAATCAATCATAATATCATCGACAATCATGTCGATCGTTAATTTAACTCTTCTCGCTATTAAACTAAATTACACTCTTAACGACAACCTGTCCGCAATATTAGACATTTGTCTCTTTCTCGTAGGGCTGGCTGTCTTTATTCAAATAGGATAACAATACTAAAATATAAACTACTAGAATAGTTTAGTTCAGTTTATTTTTAAGATTAGTCTCAGTGTTAACTTTCCAAAACACTCCCACTTGGTACCTCCGCCTTACCGCTTTCGTCATTACATTAATGCTAACAATTGTTGTATAATGGGCAATAGGATTAAAAATCGGATTACCGTAAACTTTATTACGCAAAAGGGTTAACAACAACCCTCAGGTTGACAATGTTTTCTTAACCTCGTTGATGTCTTACAGTCATGAATACCGAGACAGAGGGGAAAGAACGTGCACTATCGTCACGACGCGATCGCGTCGTTTTGCGTGTTTTGAAATGTCAAAGTCTAAAATTTGTACTAGGTTTTTTAAGTTTGACATTTCTAATCGCGCGAAAACACGCGATCGCGTCGAGACGATAGTGTACGTTCTAAGGGGGCAGGTCTATGTTACGAGTGTAGAGATAACACCTTTAGCTTCATGGTCTAGATCCAGCTTTAGACTTGAAGTTTTTTATGTAAGTAGAACCGAAAGATTGATAAAAAAATCACATCCTATTTGTATGTTTCCATCAATGATTACTTGTTTGATACCAGTTTAAATGTGAGAAATGATAACATAATGTATAGTATCTGTTTTAAATTAGGTACTCCAATATTATAACTTTCTATTCACCGAATTACAAATAAGCTCATAAAGTAGAAATGGTAGTAGCAAGTACATTCTTTTCATATCTCAAATTGAATCCAAATATTTTTACACTTCGATAAAATTGTATTTTAAAATGATGTTATTCACAATGTTTACGTTTCAATTATGAATATGCAGCATCTTTAAAAAGTGTTGAAAAAGTAGAGCAGGAAAAAAATAACAACGTCCCCGATATTTAAAAATTATATTTATGTAGGTAGCTGTATAACTAATGTCGTCCATTATTAATCTTTATCCGATGAGAGAAAGCGTTCCTGACAATTCGTACATTTTTGACAGATGTAACTTTAGAAATGGAGGCAATTATCTAACTGTAATTATGACAATTTTTAATGTATCTAACAGATAATTATCTAATATATAATTTATAGCTTTAGCATTTTTATCCCATAAATAATAAATATTTAGCAATTCGTGGCAATACCGAGGACTTTTTAACCTTTAACTAAATAATAACCCTAACCACGAAAGGATTTCTAAAAATAAATATGATGTAGGTATCTTTTTACTTCTATTAGTTATGTAAAGCTAAAACGCTTTGAACCGAAATAAGATGAGCTTTTCAGAAATGAAATTTTAAGACTTGTCTCATTTATCATTTTATTTTCCCCGTTTTATAATTGATTTATTTCATTTTTATTTGATTAAAAAGTCAAATTTATTGGATATACATAGATAAATAAATAATTTTTCAATATAGAAAGATAAGAAATAACTTCACCTTCAGACATTTTATCTGCTAAGTAAGTACTATCATGCGCTCAGTTTTGTTTAACTACCGTGTAAAGCGAAAACCACCTTAGATATACGAATCTATTGTAAATCGTTCGCGACAAGAAAACAGTGAAGTCAGTGACTTAGCAGCGTTCTTAAACAACTATATCAAAGAAATTTAGAAATTATACTACAGGAATATTTAAATTGGCCGAGGGCGTAGCTACGTTAAACGTAGTAGATGTTTGCTATATATGTTATGTGTTAATACGACGTAATTTGGTAATTTAATTAATTGTCGCAGGGTAAAGCTGCTACATTTGGTATTTACTACGCGTTGGTACCACAAAATTTTATGATTTAACCGATTGGGCGCGTTGATATGTTATTACTTATTACGTTTACAATATGCTACGCATTAGTATGTATGTCGGAATTTTGTTAAATAATTTATTTTTGGCTCCATGTGCTTTTTACTACGGAGTGGTACGGAGTCATACTACGATTTATTAGGTTGGGGTCGTTGCTACGCTACTATGTCTACAATACGCTACACGTTGGTACGAAGTAAGTTAGTTATTTATTTACGCGACGTTAATTATTTATTTAAGGTTTCGCATCGGGAGCTAGTAACGCTGCTACGTTGCTTTTTGCTACGCGTTGGTCTATACCATATTCTCTATTGAAACTTTGCAAAGTTATTGATTGAGAGGATGCTAATATTCGTGAAGTCATTATTTTTAGATTATCAATGTTCTTTACATACGAATTGATGTTTTACAATTATTTTAATTTATTTAAAATTGTATCTAGTATGCATAGTGATGTTAAACCGTTCGTTTACATATACGCGATTGGTGAAATATATATATTAATATATATCAAGTTAGTTTTAAACAAGATATGGACAAAATTGAGTTAATGCGACAATCGCGATTTGTGGACGAACGCTTAGAAAATTGTACGTATTTGTTGTCCGAACAATGTGATTTTTATATTGTACCTTGTTAGAAGGGACTGATATGTTACATTGTAACTAATGCTTGAAATCAAATATATTTACTGTGACATTTCATTCTTTTATTTCAAACCACATTTTAATCAACTGTAGCTAAAATCAATTTCATTGACTAATTTTCAGCACAAAAACTAAAAGTCAAGATTTGAATAAATTTTCAAATCATAATCCTGCGAAGTAGAGGGGTAGGAGATCAGAGAGGGGAAGATTTATTTTTTTATTACCTTCTAAAACCTAACGACTAAGCAAAAGACGAAAAAAAATTACTATATACGAAAACATCTCATTCACCCCAATATAAAGTTGGACACGACCCTTGGTTAAATATCAATTTATTTTAATCAAGAAGCTAAAGGTTAATAAAAAGAATCTGGAGATTACACTCCTAACAAAGACCTGTCACGAATACATAGTATTACTGCCTCTTTCTAAACTGAACAACTTTTTTCTGCAAGTTTTGTGGAGTTATTGAAGTCAAAACGAAAAGGTCTTGTGAGAATGAGATAGATAGATAATATGTTGGACAGGTCGTTGTTAGAAGTCTAATCTCCCGAGAGAACCTTTAGCCTTATGGTCTTAAACATGCTTTATTTGTTTCTGTGTAAATATTTTAAGTTTTTGAGCATATATTTTCGTAGAGGGATATTATAGATAATCATTATTAAAATAAAACCATTTTGCATTTGCGTATATATTTATTAAGTACGTGATAAAATAAATAATTAAACTCTAACAAATAATTAAAATTTATCGTACAATCGTGTAAAATGCTTTACATTTGGTATCTGAGAAACATGGTTCCTTCAGTAACTATGACGTATCACATAGTATAAATTGGTAAAACAGAATAGTATGACCATGAAGCTAGTACTTTGGCTAATCGTGGGTGTGTTCTAGTATATCTACTGGACTCATACGAGTCATGGAAATACTAGCACACCTCTGCCTACCCTGGATAAAAGGCGCCATGAAATATAACCATGAAGCTAAATATACTATCTGGAGATATACTTCTAACAACGACCTGTCCTGAATATGTTGTATTGCTTTCTACACTGACCAGTTTCTTTTAGCCAGTATTGTGGAGTTGACAAAACGGCCTTGTTACAATGAGATATCCGACCCCATGAGCATGACATAGATGTTTATTATAGGGGACAAATCTTTGTTAGGAGTGTAACCTCCATACAGTATCTTAGCTTCATGGGTATAACAGTGCTGCATTAAGGTAAAACGGGCAAGATAAGAGCTTTCGGAAAGAAGAAGTGGAGGATCTAACTTGCTTTATAATGTTTAGATTCATGTTAATAAATAAAAGATTCAAAAAAGTCCATAATTGTGCTACTCAAGCACTCACAATAGTCCTCTTTAGAATAAACATATGTAAAAACGTGTCGGCCTGCTTTGATCTTATTTAACATCAAAATATGAATAACATCCATTAAAAAGGAATTTCTGTCAAATTAAATTTTTTATAGACCATATAATAATATACTTTAATCTAAAACAAAAGTGAAAATATATCTCAAGTACAGAAAAAAGTGATGAAATTATCTGTCGAGTCATTAGCTTATCTGTCGAGTCACAATGACTAATCAAGATGGCCATTGTTTAGATGGGCATGATGTCATAACGAGAACGTTATTATTCCATTTGAAAACCGTTATTTGTCGTCGTTTCGAGTGACGTTATTAAAAGAGTAAAATATATTATTATCAAATTATCCTGTTTATTCTAGTCGCCCCGGTCAAATTTGTTTCATTTTGTAAAAATATTACAATGTTGCTAAGTTTACAGAAGGAAAATATGCTTTGCATTCACGTCAAAAATATTTATATACTTGTTTTACGTTAGCTCTGTCTTTCTACATTCAATATCACACAAATTCTAATATAAACACAAAATAAATACATTCATGCAACTTAATAATTCTTACTATTTTAAAACTCGGACTTTGTAAAATTGATTTTTATAATACCTCAAACTTATTCGATATAAAATATTATTGTAATTTTTCAAAATTACAATAGTTTTAATTTTGAAAAATTACAATAGTTTTTTTAACAATAATAATGTAAAGGAAAACTTTAAATATCTAATTATGAATTTAGATTCAAAAGAAATTCATATGCTAAATAAATGCAGCAATAGGAATTTTTAAAAAGGCTCATAGTTTTTACCATTTCTCTGGAACATACCTAAGTGTTTTTTTTTTCATTTGAATGCATTAAAAAAACACTTTCCGCATTTTAAAATCATAATAAATTGTAATGTTAATGTAGTTATTTTCAGTGTATAATGAAACAACAACGTAAATAAAACGGTACTACATTATTCCGCTACACTATTTATGGAAATAATTTAGAAAGATTTAAGAAGAGAGCGTACTAATTCCTAAAAGGTCAGCTACGTATCTGTGATACTCCCGATTTTGCGAATGTTCGTGATCACTTACCATCAAGACTCTTCTATACAGTTAACATTAGCGTAACATTGTCTAAATGCAAAATGTGTAGTGTACCATTTTACTTACATTGAAGTTGAAATTGTCAGACAATTATGTTGATCCCAAGATATGTATATTGTATCTTTAACAATTATAAAGGATATACGACTAGAACACCAAACAAGTAACGATAAGAATGAATAAAATATCACAAATAACAAAAGCAATAAGGTTAGCTTAGTCTATGTTTAATTGAAAATATAAATGATTAAATTTTTTTTTAATTTACCAAAATGTCATGGTATAAAGTTTGACGTTAAGATGAAATCCAAATAATATATGATTTTGACTATTCTAATCAGATAATTTTTGATTGTAAAATTAATCATTCATCTTTGTTTCAGTGATAAAAATCCTATTTTTTATACTATATCATAGTTCAGATTCTTAAAATGAAAACATGAATCAACCTATATTACTAACCTTTCATATACAAACAAAACTATTATTTGTTAAGTAATTATCAGAATTATACAGGTTGATAATCAAAACTCTTCCTTAAGTGAAACGTAATTAGGTAGCAATTAGCAATACAATTACATTACTTTTAAATCTAACTCGTAGTCAATAGATTTGTTCATCACGATATCTTAAAGTAAAATACGTATTCGAATCTAGAAATATAATTTAAATATGTCTCAATTAATAAACCCACTTTGTCATTAACAAAATATAGCCCTTATAGATAAAAGACATTAACACATAAATTAAAAAATAAATACACACACAGAATAAACAGTAATAACAATATTTTAAATGGGTAATAAACGCATACGCAAGTACGCTTACAATTGTATCCGTACGCAAGTACGTTGACGCATGTCTATAATAAAAAAATCGGTATACTCAAGTTATACAAGCGCGTTGTGAGAACCTCATATCAATTAACACGCGAGCACTTGCATGAAGTGCCGAAATTCCTTGTGATTCTTTTCAATGAAGGGCTTAAATAGATGTAACGAAGTACGAAGTAAGAAATTGCATAGTTTCTAGCTTGGTTATGAAAAGGATCTTCTGTAAGTTTTTTTTTTACTTTTTTTCTGGATGTTGTGTTAATTTATGTAATTATCTATAGAAGCGCACATAATCATTATTTCAGTGGGATTTCATTTTAAATATTTTAGTGGTTTCATTTTTAAACGTCGCAAATTAATACTATATAAAATATTGAAATATGATATTTTTTTACTCGTTTAACTCTAATTCATTATATAATATTCATTGCGCATAAAAAAATAATGTAAAAAAGGAGAAGGAAATTATACTGACAGCCACCAAAACTTATCAATTGAACGCAGTATAATGACATCTCGTGGCTTTTACTGAGCGTTGTAAAAATGAGAGAAAGCCCAACAGTTAAAAATAGTACCACCACGCCTATTATTCCTGAAGGGGTAGACAGAGATCTGCTAGTATATCCACGACTCGTAAGTCCAGTAGATATACTATAACTTCCACGATTAGCCAAGGGCCCTGACGTGAGAGGTGGCAAACCTATCGCCATTTCGGGCACTTAGCTGCTAATGCTTACTCATAAAAATTTGAAAAACATTTTTAAGAAAAGTTGCCCGACGTGGGTATTGAACCCAAGTCCCCACGCGGCTAACGGTCTTAACAGGCGACAGCCGTAACGGTACACCACAGAGGCGATTTAAAAATATATATTTTATTTTAAGAGGAGAATTATACTTCTCATATATTTATGTTTAACATAGAAACTGGTCGAAAAGACAAACAATGTTTATTTGTCAACAAACTATTTGGATATATTTTTTACATGTTTCCAGTGGTAGAGTAGATACACATTCACACGTGGACATAATTTAAAAATATGAGTTATTTTATTACCAGGGAATGTCGTTGATTAAAAGAATAAATACAGTAGAAACTTAATAAACCGGACTAATTCTTATAGTTAGGCGTTCAGATAATGGAAAATCCGGATTGTGGAATGCATGAAGTAAAGTTTTTGACCATGTAGCATACTACATAATGTTAGCTGATATCAATTGTTAGTTAATTGATCAAACGTATAAGCAAAAATGTGGTTTTTTAAAGATAAGGAAAGGACATGTTTTCTAAAATTACTAAACTGCTACTATAATCTTATATACAAGTATGGTAATTTTTATTTGGTATTGATGAAATAAGATATCTATATATTTAGTGTTAAATATCAAAATATTTAGTTATTATGTTCTAAACCAGTATTTTTATTCCTAAGCCGGTTTTCCTCTTCTTTAGTAGTCTGAATAATCACGTATACGTATAACTGAAGGCCGGATAATCGAGTTTCTACTGTAGTAACAGCTATATTCATAAGCACATGAAATTGTTCATTTCTTCATGAAATCAGCTACGAAAATGTAGATAGATATGTTATATTATTAAAACTTCTCGTATAAAGTTCTACCTTGATCACTATTTAGCTGATGATGCGCTTCTTCAACCAGTCTAAGGTTCCCATGTCAATTAAAAAACATAAAATATAATTTTCCTATTGTGTTGTATGATTCCACAGACTATGTATTCACAGTCAAGACTATATGTTCAAAAACAACAAATTTACTTTCCACGGGGGAGAAACTCGGTAGTTATAATTTGTAAAGTTTTATATAGGATGAGAATTATTAAACTTTTAAAGCAAGTAAAATATTAATTACTAGCTGTCCCGGCAGACTTCGTACTGCCTTAATCGATAAATAAAAGACCTAAACGATAATAAATTGCAAATTGACTCTTTGACGTTAGGAACACACTTAAATTGCTTAAACAACAGTGAGTGATTATAATTTAATATGCACTTTATTGAATAGCAATAAAGTTTAAATTGACTCTATAAAACGTTTGTATGGGAAATAGAAAAGGGCTGTTTTAGGATTTTCCCGGAAATTATTCGATTTTTTCTCATCGTTTGAACCTTCCCTAAACTTTCACGAACATTTCAAGCCCAAAATTAGCCAAATCGGTTAAGCCGTTCTCGAGTTTTAGCGAGACTAACGAATTGAAATTCATTTTTATATATATAGATTAAAAGATTCAGAAAATGTATCAAGCAATATTTTCAAACAAAATAGCAAATTAATGACAAATATATATTTTTGTGTAAGTAATAAAAATTATAAATATGTATCACATATAATTTATGTATTTAATAATAAATAATATATCTATCTTTTTTTCTTATAGTGTAAATCATTAGAATATATAACAAGACCATTATTTTTTATTTCGGTTTTTGAACAGCTATAAAAATGTAATTAACATCAAAAGGTCAATTTATGATTTGATTTAACTCGAAAATGAAGATGAATGCAAGAAATATTTAATTAAAAAAAAAACATAATTTAACAGTTTAATATATTTTACAACATATAAAATATTTAAAAAATAGGCTATGATATAACTAGATATTCAGCTAGATAACTATTTGGTCAACAATTATTAAAATTTATCGGCTATTCAAGCTTATCTACCAAAAAATATTTATTTCGCAGGCCGACCAAAAATGTATTGTTGACCGAAATACAAAACAATTTTAAATTGTGATTTACCCGCCCTTATGTATGTAATGGTGATAGTAGATAGTTAGCAATGGCCTTTTGTTGGGTGACTGCTCAAAATGGAGTGTTATATTGTCCGGGTTTATGTATGTCAGTTTCGATATTCCATTATAACTTATATATGCTTTAATAGACTTAAATTTTATGAAGTATCATTGGAATCCTCTCATTTAGAGTAACTTTGGCTCTAAATGAAATGGTATGCATTTCCTTTTCAACAATTTGCTTGTAGGTGACGATAATGCTTTATGGTTTCAATCGTTTTTCCCCGATGCACCATAACACAACAAACAAACAATTCACAATAGTTTGGTGACGTCATATCAATAAATTAACTGCGAAAAATACAAAATCTTGCAATGCCATTGCCAGAGGGCGCCACTAGGTTGATGACGTCACTACTTTCTAAACGCAAACCAGAAAGTCCTTTGTTCGATTTTAAACTTTGATGCAATCGTTGCGAATAAGATGTTTAAAAGTGGACGCACGAATTCGAGACGAAGATAAGAAATATTTTTATTATTATTTTATAAGAACAACATAAGTTTGAAGATGAACAGAATAATACAACACATTTCTACGTAAGTTTTCTTATAGGATTTGCTGAAAATATCTCTTAAGAGACCATCGAAAACATCTCCAATTTTGTTGATAACGTCAGTATGTACATGGTGATTAAAAAAAGAAACATTTCGCATTTACGCCTCGGTCTATTACATACATTAACTATGAAATGAGCGTACCAGTTGGGATGCTACTATCATACCCGTTGGATCTCGAACAGTTTTACATCCGTGTCGTACCAAATCGGTGGGTCTACATTCCTGGAAAAGAGAAAATACTGGTCTAAAGTCCATAGCGCGATATCTTAGTTTAAAAACAGAAAGACGTTGACTGTTGTTCTATATCATAAGGTGGCCTGATTTTCTTTTAATTTTCTTTTATGGTATAGCGATAATAAAGATTTAAAAGCATTGAATTTCTAGTGGTATTGCTTGTCAATACGTGCGTACGTGTTTGCATGTATGTGCATGTTGACGTCTACGTGCGTATTTGTGTGTACGTGCTGGTTTGCGTGCTTGTAAGTGTACATGCGTGTTTGAGTGCGTGTCGGGCCTCACCGTATGTAGACGACACCCCACATGTATGTGCGGAACCAGGCGGCGGTGCCGGCGTTGGCCTGGTACTTTCGGATCAGGATCGGGTGCGGGACCGGCAGCAGGCCCACGAGCGTACCGTGCTGCAGGAACCGCAGGATTTCAGACTCGTCCGTCAGACCCCTAAATATGTATATTATCAAGTATCTCAAAACATGCATTGTTTAATATGAAATTTATCTTCAGGAAGCTCTGACGATTTAAACAATATATACTGTACACAGTGTGTAACATTGTATGGTTAGCCAAAAAGTAATTTACCAGATAGAAAAATCAGCTTAAAAGTATATATTGCCTATGGTGTAACGGTACGGCTGTCACCTATTAAGACCATTAGCTGCGTAAGGTCCCGGGTTTAATTCCAAGATCGGGCAACATTTTTTGAATGTTTTTCATATTATTCTGAGTAAGCATTACATTGCCCAGGATTGGAATGTGCCCGAAGTGGCGATAGGCTTGCCACCTATCACATTATGGGCCCTAGTACCTTGGCTAATCGTAGGTGTTTTAGGATATCTAATGGACTTATGAGTCGTGATATACTAGCACACCACTGCTTACCCCTTCAGAAATAATAGGCGTGAAGGTATTTCTTTTTAAAAGTACCTGCCATAACATTCAACAAATATTTATCTTAGAATAAGATATATTAGGTTACTTAACTAAAGTGTAATTGCAGTATCATTTTACACATGCCCATACATTTTAAAAATCCAATCATATAGAGCACTCAGAAAATGCACTGAAGTTAGAAAAATTCATTAGTACATGGTGGGATTGGAACCTGGGTTATCGAAATGGAGGTCCGAAGCACTTAGCACTGAGCCACCAAGGCTTCAACGATTACGATATTTAAAATTAAAATAACATTAATTACTGATTATTGCTAACAGTCACAAAATATATTCAAAATGTAATAATCCTTACTAATATTATAAATTAGAAAGTAACTCTTTCTATCTGTCTGTATGTTACGCTTTTACGCCATAAGTCGGAAAAATGTCTGCTCTTTGAAAGTTGTCTGTATTATTAAAATAATTCACGCGGGCGAAGCCGCGGTCGGACAGCTAGTTTATTATAAAATTAAATAAGTAATACCAAGTGTGTCACTGCCTTAACAATTATTATGCGATATGGGAGATCGAACACTTAACACTAGTCAAGTTGTGTATGTATGTAGTACACATAACTTTGCTCGAGATTGTATTTGTGCCGATATGGCACAAACTGCACATCATGGGACCTTATATCGTCGGCTAATCGTGAGTGCATATGTACCTCTGCCTACTCTTTCGGGGATATGGGCGTGAAAGTATTTATTTATTTGTGTATGTAGTAATATAAAGCTCTGTGCACTAACTTGTCGATGCAGATCTTCTCGACCTGCGGCACGAGCACCTGCAGCAGCCGCATGATGGTCTGCAGCGGCAGCCGCCCGCGCCAGCTGGCCACCCACTCGCCCGACGCTCGCCACCCGCCCCCCCCCCCCCCCCCCCCCCCCCCCCCCCCCCCCCCCCCCCCCCCCCCCCCCCCCCCCCCCCCCCCCCCCC
>DVZL01005572.1:0-11964 GCA_018236625.1 Lasaia peninsularis
GTAATCTAAGCCATTTATTATTACATCAGCTGTCTGCCAGTAAAAGTCCCGTCTAAATCGGTTCAACCGTTACAGAGTTTAGCGGTTACAAGCAGATAGAAGAAAAATTGTTGTAACCATACAAATGCATTTAGAATAAAGCGGTTATTTTTAATATTACAAACAGACACTGAAATTTTATTTATTTGTATAGATGTTACCAAAATAATATAGCTTACCACGTTTCTCCGAACAATCTGGTAAAATGTTCTCAAAACAATCCGCCAAAACGGTAAACTGGCACAACAAATGTAGGAGATAGGCCTGCATGGTCAGGTCGTTTATCATGACAAACAAGGAAGTGTAATTGAACACCGTGAACATAGTCACGTAGGTCACTGGGTATATGAGAGGAGAGTCGTAGTTAAATGGTAGCTTCGTCGCCACCATCAAGTTATACTCCACGTCGTCTACCAGAGGGTAGATATGCCTATAAAATAATAAAAATTTCGATTATTTGTTAAGGTAGCCAATGACGTATGTCCAATATTAATATAAGTCGTGTCGATTTGGTGACGCGATACAAAAATGCACAGCGCCATTTATTTTCAGATGAGATACTAAATCTATAAAAATAAAAAAATATATCTGTCTGTTTGTCGAGTGCAAACAGACAGGCAGACAGAAACGGCTAATCTCTGAAACGGCTGGACTGATTTTAACGGAACTTTCACTTGCAGACATTTAATTTAATAAGGAACAGCTTAAGCTACTTTTATTTTAGAATTTTGTTTTAGAAATGTGTAAAATAAAACAATTTAATAAAAACACGGACGAAGTCGTGGGCACTGCTAGGGTATGAATAAAAAATAAATATTAATTCCTTTAAAAAAAGTACCTTCACGCCTATAAACGTCGAAGGGTTGGTAGAGGTGGGCTAGTATATCCACGTAAGTTCAATAGATATACTTTTGCCATTTTTCTAGATTTAGTACGGAACCTTTCGGGCGCGTTTTATTTCTTTTGTCGTCTCTAAAAATACCCGAAATAATGCATTCATCACCCATCAAGAGTTCATTAATGTTTATTCAGTCGCGTGTGGTATTAATTAGTCATTCTTCATCAATCAACGACAAAATACACTTTGTCGAACTGCACAGTATGATTTATTGACTGAAACAGTTATACCGAAGTCCACTAGACCTGTCACTTATTTTCAAAACCCAAATATCCTACCCTACCCTAGCATTGCAGACTGTCTATTACCATCAGGAGACACGTCCATGTGTTTGTTCGCTTCCTCAGCCTATAAATATATACAATATTAGCTGTGCCCACAAATTCGTCTTCGTTTTTTATTTAATTACTAGCTATACCCGGCGCGCGTTGCTACGTAAACAACTAAACCGTACAGCGCCACCTGGTGGCCAGTGACATCGATGAGCATATCATACAAACCTTCTTAGTAGAAAAATACATGTACATACCAATTTCCACAATAATCGGTACAGTAGTTTTTGAGTTCATGGATGACATACCTACAGACAAACATTCATTTTTATATAAATATAAATTATTTTATACATTTCTAAAATTTTATTTCCTTATTACATCAGCTGTCTGCCAGTGAAAGTTCCGTCAAAATTGGTACAGCCGTTTCAAAGATTAGCGGGTCCAAACAGTAAGACAGACAGACAGACAGACAAACAAAAGTTATTAAAAATATTTTTTACTACGAAATATAAATATGTTATATGCAAATATTTTTTTGACGGTTTTGCCAAGAAGTAACTATTATGAATACTGTTACTGTGTAGTTTCCATGTACTGAGCTGTTTTGAATCGTACATTGAATAAAGTACTAATTAATATATAAGCAATTAATAGTTTACTAACTTCGTTAAGTAATTGTTGCTGTCTGTTGGTCTTTCTTTTTGTTAGCAGCTTAGGTTCGGTAAAAACAAAATTGATAAATTACAGACCAAATATAGTGCTATTCGTGTACACAGATTATACTTTAAATGAATCGCGTAAGATCAAAGATGATGCTTATTTTCGATAATAATAATATTTCTACAAATTTTAAAAACAATTTTTGCGCTGTCTTTGTAGTTGGTAGATATGGTACGGTATCCTTCATGTGCAACTCGCACTTTGCCGATATTTTCATACCCCTAAGTGCAGGCGGTGGACGATCTTCAGGACAGCTAGCGTGCGTATGTACAGTGCAACCTATAATATATATATGTATATTTGTTACCTATATCAAGTAATTTGTTAAACTTAGGTTCGTTATGTTGCGGTTAGATTGGTCTAAAATTCGTTGTAGGTATAGAGGAAAATAATAGCTTTACATTATTTTCCATCAAACAAAAATTGTTTTACGGACATAAGCATATCGAAACCTGTCGCGATATGAATCACATACTTTGAGATTAAGAATCATATTACATTGGTTGGAACTTTAAAAAGGTTTTGGGTTGGCAAAATTCGTTAATTAGAGGTATTTTACTTTTTCTTGATAATTAAAAATTCGTTATAAAGAGGTTACCTACAAAAAATGTTCGTAATGTAAAGGGATAATTTACATTGATCCTTATGGACAATTCAAGGGGATGACGAAGAATTTGTTAAATCGAGGAAGTCGTTATATTGAGGTACGTTATATTAAGGTTGCACTGTATATTCGTAAATCACCTACCAAGCACTTAGTGCCCCAAATCCTAGAGATATTAACAACTTCAAAAAGTTTTCATTCCGCTGAGACCAAAATTTTGTCAGTTTCTTGCGATTTATAGTCGTGGTATCAAAGTATGGTGACTCCATTGCCGAAGCCATCTTCCGGTAGATGTGCTTATTTTCCATCTAAAATCATACATATTCACCTCAAAAACTATACATTCAAATACTTTTTTCTAGGTACGTCGAAAAATCTTTGGAAATTGAAAATACAAATGGAAAAAAACCAGTCATAGAGTGTTTTCTTAAATATTTTCTGCTTCATCACGGTCCCAGCCTTATCCTGTTCCTGCATCAGATAATATTGGAGTCGACTACCTAATCTAGGGGATTTGACTATGTACCTACATAAGGTAGAAAAACTCATTGGTACATGGCGGGATTTGAAATTCGACTACCCGAATGGAAGTCCAAAGCGCATACTGATAGCACTTGGTGTAAAATAGTATCGACTCCTTTTTTATAACTTACCGTCAGATGGCAATTTTGTCAAGTAGACGAAAGGTTACGGCACAGACGAAAAAGAACTACAGACTGAAGGTTAGTCGCCCAGGTATACTTAACACTATATAAAATAATGAAAAATTACCATATTTTTGTATCTATAAAGAGCGATCAGGTGTATGACAGTGGCATTAACATTATCAATGACGTCATTAATGCTCTTCGTCTCGCTGAACAGGTACCAAATTTCTGAGCAGATGAACAGTGCTGTTGTTATTTTTATTATTCCACTGTACAACTGGTACGCTATGCTGTGGTCAAATAAGGACCAGCCTGTGGCAAAAAAGACTTTTCTTTTTTATTTGATAATAGGCAGCCCCCGTTATCCCCGTGCTGGTCCGGGTTCTCTGTGTAAAATAGATCATCTGCCTTCCCACCAGGCAGCTCGTAGGCGAGCGTTTGTTAATAAGGCCATAGCCTACAAGACCACTGGTGGTAGAGTGCTGTGCAGCAACTAGCCCCGGGTAGGGATCCACCGCCTTACCTATTCCTACCGCCATTATAACATTGTTATGCTTCAGTCCGGAGGATAGGGTTGCCGGTAGATTTGCACATAAAGTCCAACAGCCCGACCACAGGGCAGCGGCGCACCTACAGCATCTATGGTGTCTATAGGTCACGGTTGTCTCTTACCCGTATTTACTAATTAGAATTCCACACTTCTACCTTGATTTCCATCAGGTCATGCATTTTTGAAAGCCACTCTATTTAATATGATATATTCATAATAAAGAGTTGCATCCATCAAGAGTCTTCGCAACCGGCGTGTATGCATGAAGAGATTGATGAATGTGGAGGAAGCTAGTCAGGTATGTAGGGATCGTGACATTTAGCAGTCGATACTCTCTGCCTACCCAGCTAGGGACCTGGCGTGAAGATATGTATGTATTCATAATACTACATACCTGCTATATAAGTAACACGGTAGACGGATTCGAAAAATTGTGTTTCATATTTTCCACTCGATTGCTCTAAGGCTTTTGTGTAGGTCATTTTATTCCATATTCGACGTAACAGACCCATGTTTGTGACCAAATTTTCACAAATACGTAGATTTAATTTGATATGGACCTTTCTATTTATTTCACATACAGTACAATAAACTCGTCGAATACACAGTTCCATTGCACTTCATATTATATTACTTTAATATCATTTTCTCTTTCAAAATTTTACCCTGTCTATTCTACCGATACCGGGTCTATTGTGTAGAATATTTATTTATTTTCAAAGACAAGAAATTTAGAAATTAAGTATAAATACAAAGCCGAATAGAGATTACATAAAAAATATTGCCTGTGAGGACACTCAAGAAAGAAAAACTAATAACCTAGGTAGTAAACACATTTTAATACTAACATATATAGAAAAAAGGTTTCCAATCAACCGATATCTCACTGTAGTATTGGTACTGTTGGTTAATAATTCAAACTCGTATTATTTGCTTAATAAAAAAGCTTAATAAAAACATTACACACTCGTGAAAAAAAAGAATTCAGCCGATAGTATGTATTGGTTGATTGATAAATAATGGTTGTTAAAACGCGGTTTATATGTGGAAGCAAATAAAACAAATGCCTACCAGGCAGCTCGTAAGGTGAGCATATGTCAACTGGGTTGGTACCAATAAGACCACTGGTGACAGAGTGCTGTGCAGCAACTCGCCAGGGTAGAGATCCACCGCCTTACATATTCCTACCGTCATAGTGACATTGTCGGGTTCCGATCTGGAGGGTGGGTTAACCGGTAGGCTTTCACATCGGACCTAAAACTCTACAAATGATTTGACGGTATCCATAAATTGCAATTAAGAACCATCTCGAATATGAAAAATTTCAAACAAAAAAAGGATTAAAACCGATCAACTCGTTTACGAGCTACAATGCCACAGACGGATATCATACACCTAAAACCTGTCTTGTTTTCTGAGATTTCAAAAAAAAAAAAGGTTTAAAACCGGTCAATTCGTTTACGAGCTACGATGCCACAGACGGACATCAGACACATCAAACTTGTAGCCCTCTTTTTCTGTCACGGGATAAAAATAATCTTTCTCGTGCCAATATTAAAGTAAAATGGACACTTTCACCAACATATAAATATTTTATATGACGTCATCAGTCGTGTGCCTAAGCGAATAATAATTACATGGCGTCGGGGAAAAGGAAATCTGTTTGATGTGTTTGTAATTGCTATGTTGGCAGTTGACAGCTGTTGGTAATACTGTTCAATATTACAGGTTACTAAATGCGCTTCCCATAATATTATCCATACCAAATGCGAAATCACAACAATAAATAACAACAGCAAAATATATACATATATTAAAAAAAACTGGCCAAATGCGAGTCACACTCGCGCACGAAAGATTTCGCACCATTATCAAAAAAAAGTACCTTCACGCCCATTATCCCCGAAGGGCTAGGCAGAGGTATGCTAGTATATCCACGACTCGTAAGTCCAGTAGATATACTAGAACATTCACGATTAGCCAAGGTACTAGGGCCCATAATGTGATAGATGGTAGTCCAATCGCAACTTCGGGTACATGCCAATCCTGGGCAATATAAAGCTTACTCACAATAATCTGAAAAACATTTAAGAAAAGTTGCCCGATCTGGGATTTGAACCCGGGACCCTCCGCGGCTACTGGTCTTAACAAGCGACAATCGTACCGTTACACCACAAAGACAATATAAAAAACCGCAAAAAAAATCACGTTTGCTGTATGGGAACATCCCTTATATATTTAGTTTATTCAATCTTTAATTTTTCTTGATATAGCGGCAACAGAAATACATAAGCTGTAAAAAATTCAACTGTCTAGCTATCACAGTTCAGGAGATATCTGTGCATCAGCATGGTGGCATATAGACATATAGACAGATAGACGGACAGCGGAGTCTTAGTCCGAAGATTTCGTATTTACCCTTTGGGTACGGGTAAAAAATAGTTGTCAATTACTACATATTATGATAAAACAAAGTCACTTTCTCTGTCTGTCCCTGTGAACACTTAAATCTTTAAAACTAAGCAACGGATTTTGATGCAGTTTTTTTAATAGATGGAGTGATTAAGGAGGAAGGTTTTTATGTATATATCCTGTATAGTATAGACGTGCGAAGCCGGGGCGGGTCGCTAGTTGAACAACAAATTTAAAGAGATTAAGATAGTGCAGATAATGATAAATTAATTATTATTAGCATTAGTAATACGCGAAATTCATGTTATGTTTTCTTCTCAAACGAATGAACTTTATAATTATTTGGTAAACATGTTTTTTTATAGAACTATGTATTTTTTGAATTCTAAATATAATTGAATGAATAATTTTAAATCTCAAAAATTTTTAATTTTTTTAATTTTTGAGATTTAAAATTATTCATTCAAATATATATAACTAGCTGTCCGCCCGCGGCTTCGCCCGCGTCAATTATTTTAATAATAATACAGACAACTTTCATAGGGCAGAAATTTTCGACTTATAATACTAATCGCGTAAAAACATACCCTCTTTTTAATATAGTCGGTTAAAAAGTCCTCGAGGTCTACTCTATCTCTGTACAAAATTTTATCAAAATCGGTTCAGTGGCTTAGGCGTGAAAGCGTAACATACAGACAAACAGACAGAGTTACTTTCGCATTTATAATATTAGTACGGATTGCACTGGAAATCTTATAGTTCTGCAAAAATAAGCTTAGCAACGGTAAGGTTGTAAGATTATTAACACCCGAAAAATACTTATTTCGGTAGAAATAAGAAGTGATTTTAAATACCGTATGGTATTACGTATTCATCCATAAAATTAGAGCGCCTGTTTGTTATATTAAAATACCCACTGTGTACTTAATATTATACATATAAAATATATATTAGTCGGTACATATATTTAAATAACAATCTAAAAATATAATAAAACTCTACGTCTCAAACTGAGTTTTTCCTACATCTCACTTACGTAACACAACACTTAGTGAAGTTCACTACCCCGACTCGCCATACTGGAACACAACAATGGCAAGCACTAACCCCATCTGAACTGAATCATGGGAGCTATCACAAAACTATCAACTTATCGTAATCACAAAACTAGTAGTTTTTACGGGCCCAGGAACAAAACAGGATAGGTTCTAAAGATTTTTTATATCAATAACGGCAAAGGGCTGTTTCAGGGATTGCTTATCAGTGACCCAACCTCGCGTGCAATTATTTGAAGGGTCCGTTGTCACGAATGTTTGCATTGTACTTCATTCAGTATAATGAAGTAACTACATACTACTAATGACTTGTGGTTCTAATATCAGAATGCACGACAAATATTTATGGACTACATTCGTGCGCCATTGAAAAATATCGCGTGAACTAATTTAATTGGTTTATTATGGAATTAGTGAACAAGCACACGTGTCTCCTGATGGTAAGAGACAGCTGTGGCCAATAGGAACCATAGATGTTGTAGGTGGTCGCTGTCCTGTGGTCGGGCTGTTAGATCTTATGTACAAGTCTACCGGCTATCCTACCCTCAGTATCGGAACACGACAATAACATTGTGGCGGCGGGAACAGATAAGGCTGTGGATCCCTACCTGGGCGAGTTGCTGCACAGTACTCTACCAGCAATATTCATGTTAGTAGTGACCTATTTAACCCATGCTCGCCTCTTACAAGCTGCCTGGTAGGGAGGCAGATGGTCTACTCTACACGAGAGACCCGGACCAACACGAGAAATACAGGGGGTAATCAGTTTATCCACTTTTACAGTCTTAAAAGAACGAGTGTCGGGAAGAAGCAAGTGTTGATTCTTCTATACTCTCACCACTTCTAGGTTTACAAACATGCTATTTAGGCCACGTCATAGGGGCAGCAGATTTTAAAGGATGCTCAATTAATTTCAGAGGATATAAAGTAAAAGACTTTCTTTTTAAATAAGATTTTATTTAAAAGCGCTAAAAAGAATCAAATAAACTAACTTCTTCTTTAAAACTTTTACTATAAACTTATAAGTATCACCAATCGAATTCGTTCATGATCTTTGCGTCAGTCAGTAAAATACCATACAATCCACGGGCAATAAACAAAAAGTCCAAGATCACAAGTTTGTTTCATAAAATTTACCATGTTTAAGATAACCTATACGTCCATAGATCCCTGTGTCAATGACGCTTTGACTTTAAGATCAAATTTTATAAAACTAGGTGGCGCTGGTCAATTTTAAATTACACAATTATTTTGGTAATATAAATTGCATATTTACCAACGCAATATAGATTAGATTATTTATTCCTTAATATTAAGTGTACATACCTCTCTAATCAACTAGTCATCAAAGGTCAGGACTCACCATTCGAGTTTTAATTAGCGTCTTGGGAATGTTTCATGGGATTCACATTCATGGGAAAGGTTAAGTTTCGACATCAAGTATCAACTATCCTGGACCAATGTAAAATAGTCTGTCAAGTTCTATATTCTATATAATATATATAGTCAAGAAATTTTCAAAAAGTGTCAAAAAGAAATTTTAAGGAAAAATTTAATAGAAAATTTATTTGTGATTTGTGGTATACTAAATGACCTCTAATGCTAAATGTATTATTTATAAGTCTACTATTCTATAAAAAATATAGAAGAAAAGGTTTTAAGTTTTTTCTACTTTCTTATTTACTCTATTATAATGCGTTTCACTCTAAATTTAAATTCATTCTTCGACTTGAAAACGTCGTAGTACTGTCAACGCAGAATAAGATGTCTTCAACAACTGAAACAATTGTTTTTTTATTTACTTTTTTACTTTTTGCACCAACGTTTACCCAAAGATATCGGGTACAAAAACATATCTACCTTATACCTCTTTTTAAAATAGTCGGTTAATAAGTATCTTATGTGTTATTCTGCCTGTCAAACATTTGATGTTCACACTGTCATGTCGTTCAGAAATCAATTAAATTTAAAAGTCTTTCAAAAATTTTTATGAGTAATTTTTTTTTCATTAGGTATTATGCTCATGAATGTAATTTTGGTTTTCATAATCCGCAAGTGCGGGTGGTACGAAGTTTGTTGGGACAGCTACTGTATAATATTAGTACAGTGAAGTTGTATAATAATAGTGTTGTAATAAAAATAAAATAATGTAATAAATGTAATAAAAATTCTGGTTTTACAAATTACGCTAAACATTTATAAGGTTCAATTATTTTAAGTCATACATTTGTGTCATTTACATTTTTACTTTAAAATTGCTTAAAATTGAACACCGTCGCTATTTAGTTTCTTTTCGTTTGGCTGGTAGAAAACACTATACACATTGATCTCGCCTCTTGTGTATCAGCATTAACATAACATAAATATATATTAGTCTTATTATTTCATACTAATATATCAAAAATATCTTTTTTAACAAATAGTATATAACTTACAGTTGTATATAAAGCCAATGACATCTCGAAAAACCCACCAGCAGTCATAGTCAAGGGTTTTTGAGCGCGACACTGAACTAAGAGAAGATTCGTGCGAACTCCTGGCACAGTGGACAAACCATGCTCCCATCCGGATATGTATATCGATTTTGATATATTTTCACTCTGAAATCATAGTAACATTTATTTTGTATTATAAGTGCTTATTATTCGAAACTAAAAGCGTTTCTAATAATACACGTTAATTATGGGGTTTTCATTGGGGTTCACTATTTCCAGAAATTAGGTATTATTAGTACTTATTATTCGAAACAAGAAAAATCAGCGTTTCTAATAATACCCGTTAATAATGGGGATTTTTATGGGGTTTGACAGTTACTATTCCCATTCGTTCCTTTTATAAGTGCTTATTAATAGGAACAAGAAAAATCAGCGTTTCTAATAATACGCATTAATGATGGGGTTTTATGGGGATTATTAATTTCTATTCGTTTCATTTACTATTTCCAGTAGTTCCGTATTATTCGAAACAAGAAAAATCAACGTGTCTAATAATACACGTTAATGATGGGGTTTTATGGGGGTTAACATTTACTATTTCCTGTAGTTCCGTATTATTCGGAACAAGAAAAATCTGCGTTTCTAAATAAATAATACACATTAATAATGAGGTTTTCATTGGGTTGTGAAGTAAAAACTCCAACTGTTCTAGCTGGTATGAAACACGTACCCTCTATAGACTCCTAACTCGATATTAATGCTTTGCAAACCCGAGTTAAGTTTACAAAGCGTCTGTCGACAGTACAAAGGCATAATAGTACTTTGGCCATATACCAAGGTGAGAAAATGATTCTATAGAACGACTGATCGTTGTAAAAGTAGAGGGAACTAGGTGACGTGAAACCCGAAGTGGGGAGCGTATCAGATTGCTTTACAGTCTGCGAACAGAGAGTAATGGCGGGACATTGTAGGAAAAGCTGTATTCGACGCAAACTGTACCTCAACGTGACCACGACTGCTCTATCAAGAGCGAAACGACGGAGAAAATGTACCAATGAGTTTCTTCAACTTAAGTACATTTTCTGACTGCTCTTACGGTCAGTAGGTCGGTACGGTAGCATCTTAAGGATAATAAGCTAATTTTTCCCCGACTTTTATCTATACAAATAAATCAAATTGAAGTGTCCGTATGTAATATTAAAATAACCGCTTTTTATTAAACGCACATGTATGTTTTCAAGTTTCATATACCCAAATAAATTTGCTAGAATTTTTCTCTATCTGTCTGTTTGTACCTGTTTATCTCTGAAACGGGTGGACCGATTTCGATGGTACTCTTACTGGCAGATTATAGATGTAATTAGAAGCACCTTAGGCTGCTTATATTTTATGTATAAAGTAAAACGGGTTACAGCTAGGATAACTATTCGTAGTGAACAAAACGAAGTAAATTTCTTACGAAATGAGTACTCTTGTCTCATTATGAGCTAGATACTTTGACCACCTCGTTGGTCGAGCAAATAGCCAACTAGCCTAAATCTACCGTCCAACCGGTATAAGTAATGCATAAACTATAGCACTTCAAAATTTCATCAATTTCCAGCCTAAGCTGAACCCCATTTAATAACATTTCGATATGATACGAGAGTTCTTTTTAAATACATAACTTCTTTATTTGTTAACTGATTTAAATGAAATAAACACTAAATGTAAAGTGAAGGCCATCGCAGCATATTTTTAAAAACTGCATCCAAATTGATTGAGATTAGTGTACACAATCATACAGACAAACAGACAAAGCAAAAATACATTTTTTTTGTGTTTCTCTTGCATATATAAATCTCGCCCATTTTGTTTTTTTTCAATAAATTTTCCATGTACAGACAGCGATCAGTTACAGTTTTATTATATGTACTGATGTTATTTAAGAGTGTGCTATTGTTTTATTTATGATGCTAAAGATACTATTTGGACACTTCTAACAATGACCTGCATGCACACAGTATAAAATAATTGGTATGTGTATCATTTTCATAGGGCCAGCCATCTCACTCTCACAATGGCTGGTTTGTTTGACTTTGTCACCTCCACGAAACTGACAAAAAGAGATGTTGGCCAGTTTAGAGAGAGCTAGTAGTACTACACATTCGGGATAGGTCTTTTTTAGGAGTGTATCTTTAGCTCCACGATTTTAACATTTCTTAACACTGGTGGTAGAGTTCGCAACAACTCACCGAAATAAAGATCTGCCGTCTGATCTTTTTCTACCACCATACTGACATTGTCATATACTGGCCTATTTTTTTTATATTAAGTCAGACGAGACTCG
>DVZL01005573.1:0-11963 GCA_018236625.1 Lasaia peninsularis
GGTGTCTATAGGCCACGGTTGTCTCTAACCATCAGGAGACCCGTGTGCCTGTTCGCTGTCTTATACTATAAAAAAAAACAATTCGACGGATTGCCTGAGGGTCAAAAATAGCATCACCTATTTCAGACCGGGCCATCGAGCCTCGGGTAGCCCCAGCCCAGTCGGGCAGCAGTACCCCCGTACCTGTCGAGCCCGGAGAGGCGCGCCAGCAGCTGAGTGAGCACGGTGCGGTTGAGCTCGTCCTCGGCGGAGGCGCAGTAGGCCACCAGCAGGGACACCACCCTCTGCAGCGTCACCGCTACGCGCTTCAGACCGTCCCTGGAAGACGCAAACGAGGATCATGAAGGTATTTCAATTAGATAATTGTCGCCTCTGAGGTCGAGCGAGGTCGGTGTCCGCCATTGACGCACGAGGTCCCGGCTGCGATTCCCGGCCGCAATTTCCGGTTAGGGAAACTTATTCTTATAAGCTTTTCCATTTTATCTAAAAACATAACGTTGCCTGAGATTGGACCCGTGCCCGATATGGGCGAGCCCCCTGTGACGTCACGGGACGTTATGTCGTCGGCTAATCGTACGTACATAATATGCGACTCTGCTTACACTTTATGTGATGTGACACATGACATGACGTGACAAACAAAATGTGATTATTTGCTTTTTAATAGGTAACTAGCGACGCGTCCCGGCTTCGCACGGGTGTATACATACGAGCCTTCCAATTGAATCACTCGGAGGCGACTTGTTTTATAACATTACTAGCTGACCCGGCGAACTTCGCACCGCCTAACAGTCAATGCATGTCATGTTACCTTTTAGCTGAAATATTCTATGCTTTGATGAACATGATACAAAATAATTATTAATATGGATAAATGTCTAAAAGTATTTTATTATGATGAAACATACACATACATACATATACAGAAGGAGAATATAAATTTAAAAAAAATACAAAAATAATGTTGCGTTAGGCTATAGAATAAATTTTAGAAATTGTTTCCAGAAATAAACAGAAACTTTAATTTACACAAAATAAATTTCTGAACGCACGTTTAAATATTAAACGTTTGTCATTATTCCTGTACGGACGCATACATATTTGAAGAACTTCTATTTATCTGCTTAATAGAGTTTTCAACCTTTTTAATTGATTAAAAAAAATACAGACAATGCATAAATGTCAATCATTACTTAAAGTATTTGACAGGATGGACAACAAATGTTTAACATGTACTAATCATTTATCGAAAATAATTCATTTTTCATAATTATTTATTAATCTAGTTTTCATTGTTTTAATATATATTCGGGGCGGATACAAATCCAAATTGGCCCAGCAGATCTCGAGTTATAAGTGTTGTTACAAAGCCGTCTTTCTTTTATGTATAAAGATATGTAGTGATGGTACGGAACCCATCTTGTGCGAGTCCGATTCGCATAGTCTGCGGCGTGCCCGACATAGTCCAGCACGTGGTCACTAAACCGTTATAGAAATGAACGTGCCTTTCTTTAGTCACTTCCTCCAGCTGTCGGTTCTGATCAAAGCTGTTATTCCGTCTCTGTCGCCATTTGTCCGTCTCGCCCGCCGCCTCCTCGCGTGCGCACTGTAAACACAACAAAACACACATTCACTTTGGCATAAACTTGGTCAAACGCATGCGTCCGCTCGCAGTTGACATGTAATACGAATACCAAAACTTGTCGAATGTTCCCGCCGGCTTCACTTAAGATTGTTTCTGACAATGATACGTGGCCGGTGTATTATTGGATTTATAATTAATATGGAGCTAAAAAAGAACTGATGACAGACGAGCAAATCTTTTATCATTATAATAGTTATTTATACGTGGCAAGTCCGTCGCTATGTAACGCACAAAACCAATCACAGACAACGTTTTTTTTAAAATAAACCGATTACACTCAAACAGACAGCCGATGAACAAAATAAAACATATGGAAATATAAATGGTTGTATTGAATAAATATTGGCAGAGTTGGCGCGGATTAATACCGCTTTCACATGTTCTGCTGCCGATATGGACATAATAGTTAGTAGGTACTCGTCGCTGTTGTGTTTCAAATTTTTCATATCCTAGGTGCCACTTATTTCTTAATTCTATTTCTTTTTTTATAAATTAAGGCAACGAACAAACTCACGGGTCTCCTGGTGGTAAAACAAAACAGTGGCCTATAGACAGACACCTTAGATCTGCAAATCCACCGGCTACGTGAACGTCACGACCGGAAGATGACAACGTCATTATGGCGGCAGGAATAAGTAAGGCGGTGGATTCCTATCCGGGCCAGATGCTGCACGGCACTCTACTACCAGTAACCCAGGTAACCCATGCTCGCCTCTCACGAGCTGCCTGTTAGAAAGGCACCTGGCTATTCTACACTGGCGAAATATAAGTTTGTTATATATACCTATTATATCAAAATTTGTTTAATTTATTGTTCGAACTTTAAAAGACCATGTGATGTCTTATAAAAATAATCCAGTTAGTTACATTACAAAATAAGAAAAAAAATAAAGGATATACCAGGAATCTCCTCAGCATCACCATATTGCTCAGTTCACATGTTGGCTACCGAGACACTACTTATAGTCCACACATTCAATTCATATTTCTTTTAATTACGAAATAAGCACAAACTAGATTTTTTTTTCTGAAAACCCTCGTCTAGATTTTATCTTAAACACTTAGACTTAAAATTGATTATTTTTGTCCACCTTTAAAATATGAATTCTATTTTCTAAGACACCCAGACAATTTGGTTCCCAAAGTTGTTTGCGCTACGACCCATCTAATACAAGTTCACAAACTCGAAGAATAAAGGATTTTTCAAATAAGAAACATGGATCGGTAGGATGTCGTGTCGTTCTACAGCAGGGCCCACTCAATGTTCGCGACCCGTGGTTTCGGAAACTAACTAACACTGACGCGCAAAAAAATTAGGGATTCGTGTACTAAACAAACATTTTTGTATTTCCGGATCAGGTGTTTATTGATATAGTGTACTACCTATATATTTACGAGTATCTGTGTTGTTTTTATGTGTTATTTTTGAGTTAGATCAATTTATGTATTTTGTCGAGAGTTATTTTTTTGTTTTGCCGTTTCTTCTACTGACCGGCTAGGTTCGGAAACAGTGGTAGTTTATGTTAGACAGGGTTAGAATAAGTCGGGTGTAAATCAATGTTTCTAAATAATAAGATAATTAGTACAGTTTTACAATAAAATAAATTAATGTGTTAAAATATTTGCACACCATAGAATATGTTGGTATAATTAAAATCTTTTATTTTGTAATAAGTTTTTAACACGCATATTCGAAAAATAAATCATTTTCATTAATTCATACTTGTTTTAATCGACTCCACAAAAGGGGAGTTATGATTTTAATCACACGATATCTAGTGAATATATGGGATGGTCACATTTTGTTATGGCTGCTCCTTATACCCGCTCGTTAAGTCGTAACACTGAGCCACGTGTCAAAATAATTGTTTCGTTCCGTAAGCGAAACCGAAGACAGACACTACAATAATACTTTTTATTGTAGTATTTGCATTGTTTATAGAATCTAATACGAGTTGCTTTTTGTGAGAAACTTTCTACTGCGACATAAAATGACCTACATACATGAATGTTTCTAAAATAGAATGAGTATGAGTTTCTAATGTAATCTGTTGACGTTGACACAACCAAGGAATCAATCAAAATGCTCTTCACGTGATAATGAACAGTCCTCATTGGTTTAGCGGTTAGCGTATACACCTATGATGCTCATCACTGATGGGACTCGGGTTCAATTTCCGACGGTGACAAGCGTTTCGATAATGAACATAGATGTATGAATTTCAGTACCTAGGTATGTATTAATTAAATTTAGTTCAGTAGTATTTAGCTAGCTGTTTTCCACGGCATCCTCAATGTTTTAAATTTAATGAGCTCTGCCGAGCAAACCCGTCGAGATGTCGGGATAAAAGTAATTTATCATACGCAGCAGAAAATCCATCCTAATCGATTCAGCCCTTCTCGAGTATTGCGCTTAGCAACACATAGAAGATTAGTAATCACTGATCAGTAATAACACTCAATCGGGTAGCATCTGTTCCCGAATTATCAACATACTCGGGTAGAATCATTTATCTGGGGCCAGCATCAGGCATCTGGCACCAGATGCATCAGCATTTCTATCATTTATCTGGGTCATACTAGATATTTATCTTCATTAAAATCGTATACATCTATTTCCCTAGATATAACAGTAAGTATAATCATTTCATATAAATATATTCTCCATTCGCTGTCAACAAAAAGTGCTAAATATGAAAAACTGTTTATACTACCAAACTACACCATAGATGCCCTTACGACAACACCCTGACGCATCAGTTTCTTTTTTTCACATCGTAGACTGTTATTACAGTGCAAACTTAAAACCTTCCTTTAACATTGAACTATTGAATAAAAAACAGCTTTAAAATTCGATCTGTGATTTAAAACATGGATCATCAAAATAAATAAAAAATAAACCTTAAAATACGTTTAATCTGTGATTAAAAAAAAATAATCGTAATAAATAAAAAAATACCCTCAAAGTTCTTAAAAATTAAAATACATTATAAACAATAACGCGTAAAATAAAATAATTCGCTTATAATAAGGCACACATCATACCATTATAATATCAATACCTTCTGATTCACTTTATCCCGTAAATTTCTACGCTTCTTAGTTCCACTAGAAACTACACACGATCAATTATTACAA
Organism: Lasaia peninsularis; assembly: GCA_018236625.1. Lineage (NCBI taxonomy): Eukaryota > Metazoa > Arthropoda > Insecta > Lepidoptera > Riodinidae > Lasaia > Lasaia peninsularis. The sequence continues at coordinate 4,784 of DVZL01005573.1, forward strand.
CTGTTTACGAAATTTATAGAACATTTGATTGACAGTGAAGATGACGGTAGTTTGAAAATATATTACATTAGTTGTTGCTATTTATTTATAAGTAAGTAGTTCTTGTCCAAGGTTTAACACGTTGCCGTTCATAAACAATATTCGTATTTCGTAACGCACGAACGGTATAGACGCAGTTAGTATTTTTAATATTTTTTTTTATTATTGCATTAAATTGAATGGATATATTACAGACTAACTATACGTAGCGCTAGCAATTCTAGCGACATCTATCGAACACACTTATAAAACAGTTGTTTTTGTACAAATTCAATATCTGAGCAAAAAAATCCCTAAATTAAGTAATTTAGGGACGTCATTGAACCCGAAACAATTATTTTGGATTTTTTCGTTAGGTCTCCATCTCAAAAAAGTGCTGATAAAATTTGGATTTGATTCTAACTATTTAATAAAATGAAGTTTGAAATTGAGATATATTATAATTATTTACTTGAGATATTTTGGTGTTATCACTTTTATATACTCTGAATAAATTTCCCTATTTTTTAAAGAAAGTGTTATATTGGTACAAATCCTGTTCATCGGTAAAAATATTCGCTTTCTTTAAGCATTTGTAAAATATCTATTACCGTTCAAAAGACGCGAATCAGGTTAAGTACAATCTTGAAATACAACAATGTTGTTTGTTTGAACAAAAACAGTATTTGTGTTTTACAACAAAAATAGAGTTTGGGTATGTGTTAGGACAACAGACTGCATTGTATCTTTTGTACGTTTGTGGAATATACGATGTCAAGGAAGCTGAAACACGCTACATCGCTGACAACCAATACATTCATAACTAGGTTTATAATAAAATCGCCTCTATGTTCGAGCGTAGTAGTGTCAGACTTTGACGCACGAGGTCCAGGGTTCGATTCCCGGGCAGGGTAAATTGTATGAGCTTTTTTACAGTTTATCTTAAGAACATAAAGTCGTTTGAGAATGAATTTGTGACCGATATGGCGACGGACTTGCCACCATGCACATCATGGGACCTATATAATATTGTAAAAAGAGATGTTTAAAATTTTACGAGTTATGTAATATGCAACAGGATTTACTAGTTAGTCAGTTTGTTCTATTGTTTTCGTACCCCTTGAAAAATAATGAACTTACTTTAATCGCGTTTGACTTAAATAAGAGCTCAATTTAAAATAAAAAAGAACAGAGAAGGTGCAAATATGCTTCAATTGACAACAAAAATAAAGATCTAAAACTTGACTAGACTAGGACTGAATACTAGTTCTAGATAAATAATAAAATACCATCGAATGGAAGATTTTCATCTTTTACAAGCGGTCTAAAATGTATTCAAAAAAGATCGAAAAAAAACTAAACACATGTGTTCGAACGTCGGCCATGTTGGGTCAACACGTGAGTGCCCCTTAACAAAATATATTATTATCGTAGATGTATTTTGTAAACTGTTTCAAATAGGTATATATAATCTATTAAATACTATATAATAATAATAATAATAAAATAGCCGAAAAAATGTTTTACATTAATTGTCAGTGTTAAAAATTTGGTCAAGAATACCCCCAAATTGCCTCAAGAACTAGTAGACTGCGATCTTAAAATCCCATTACCGTCGGGCGCCTGTATTGTTTTAAAGAGTACGAAATGACATTAATCCGAACGCGATTTCAAGATTCGAGAGTCGAGAGCAAGGCTGCTGTGGCATCTACAGCCCACGGTTATCTCTTACCGTTGGGAGACCCGTGTGCCTTTTCGCTGTCTTATCCCATAAAAAAAATACATGTCCCGTATGCAAATGATGTGAATAGTGCGTTGGCAACTTACGCAAGACGAAGCATGAAAACTCTTTTAGGCACGAGTTACTCCTCTCTTTTTCCTTTTCCGAGTTGCATTACGCTTTCTCTTTGGAAGTGCTAGTGCACCAAAATAGGTCAATTCTCAATACTTTCTAAAGCGAGAAAAACAAACCACAGGTGGTTGTGTTATAGTTTATGTAAACATTTGTAAAAAGTTTACAAATATAACCGTAGAGTATCCTACTTTACAATTGATTTAAAAAGGAATTGGTGTTATATATGGGCTAAACTGCATTACTAGTTGAGAATAGATTGTATACGGATGCTAAGAAATACTTTTATTTCGGGGTACATCTGCCGGTCGGTCAGCTTGGGTTCATTGTATAAGACCTCATTTAAATATTCACTTCACTTTCTTTTTTTAAATATTAATAGCTGCAACAGAATTACCTACATCATGTAATTCTGAATTGTGATGCAGCTGGTAGCTACCAGCGGCGAACCTTTGGATACCGAACCCCAAAGATCTAGAATTATCAAGTATATTTACGAACAGTTTGAAATCATCACACAATGGTGTTGTGAATGTGCGAGAGGAAGAGACTGGATCCCAAACAAGAGCGAGTCCCTCTGCGTGTGTATCGATTGTTACACTCGAGTTGGGGCGAGGGGAACCTTACATGAGGTTTTATGACCAGCATTTAACTTATTTGAACCGTTCCTAATTTAATTTTATCTCTTCGACTTTTTAAAATTAAATTAGGATATGACCAAACGGTCAAAAGTGTGACGGGATTGTAACGTTATATTTTTAATTGACATTTATATCTTGTCGAGACTTTGGACTGATAGTATAACTAATCTTAGTTTAATTACAGACTCACACCACAAACAAAAAAAACATGAAATGTGTTTGTAAGAAATTCAGAGTAGTGTAGGATATTTTATTACTATTTTATTTCTTGCAAATCTTTATATAAAATATCAGGTACCACCGCCTTACCTATTCCCCCCCCCCTCCCTATATCTAAATATCTTTTTCGTATTAAAACTAAACACAGTACAAGCAACTGAGCTAACACAACTATTTGTGCAAAATTGCATTTAACTCTCCGCGTAATTCTCGTAAAGTATATACAGCTTTAAGTAAGAATGCAGTTGGTTCTATTTTTTCTTTGAAATCGCCTGTATTTCGTCCCAGCCTTGTTCTATTTGTATAATTATATATGTTACACAGATCGACTGTCACCTGACCTCTGCAACCTCCATAAAGGAACGGTTTCCTTACTACGTTTTCCTTCACTGGAAGAGCTTTTATAAAATGTACTTAAGTTAGAAAAACTAATTTTATATGGTGGGCTAGTTTCGAACCAAGGTTCACGCGATCCAACCGGACAAATATTTACGTCTCGTTATTACTTCATAAGAAAACGAACAAGTAGGTGTTTCTCCTGACGGTAGGAGATCCTCGAATTTGAAGAGATTATTGCTTTTATTACGACCGGTATTGGAGGTCTACTAACTACTTTTTTCATGAGAATACGTATCAAAATAAATATAATAAATATTTTTTCGTTCTCTCCTTTAGAATTCCTATCATAAAAATAAGTTTATTCAAATTAAAATTAGTCACGCAATTATTTCATATTATATGTCAATTTCTAAATATAGTTTAATATTTCAATCTGATTTCTTTGTTTGTTAACACCTAAATATTTAGAACTACGAGAAATTAATCTAATGTTTTAAACATTGAACTCTCAAATATATAATATATTATGTATAGCAAAAACCATTGAAATAAAAATACACATGCAAATCAGAATCTTTATACAGGTGTAAATAACAGAAATAATAAATGTTTAACATGGAAGGGCATCTTTTATACAACAACATTTATACACACAAGCGCTGGTATTTATAGATCAATCCTCAGAATCATAATCAGAATAATTATTTTACGCGTCGACGTAATTATAAAACTAACGCCGGCACCGAACCGCTATTATACCGGAAAAAAACTCAGCAAGATTATTCTTTTTGCATGAATCTTTTAGTTTGTAGGCATATTACAGAATACAAGACAATAGTCTCGCTTAGGAATCACAAATAAATCTCCATAGAGCACTCACGTCACCAACTATTTTAGCACATTGGAGCAATACGCTTTATGATTAGTATTAATTGCTGGATGAAGTTGAGAAATACGTAAATACTAAATACGTCCGTACGCGTGACGTCGCACGCACGCACTCGCGCGGCCCCCGTGGCAGTACGCGCGTTACTAATTTATAACTTCGTAAAAGCTGAAGCATCTGCTCAATCACAACATTAGAAGCTTTTAGAGATTTATAAGTTACATTACAATGAAAACTTTTAAGAGTTATCATATTTTTACTATTAAATCGAATAGTGATCAATATCGACGGTTATTTTCTTAATTATTTAATCGAAATTGAATCATCTATAAAAATAAATAAAATAGGAGTATCTGTTTAAAAAATAACATTTTTTTAGTAAATGTGTTGCGGCTAAGCTCTGGAACTTCCAGACCGATTTTGGGGGGATTTTCACCGTTTGATAGCTGATGTAATTAGAAGTTGTTTAGGCTACTCTTATTTTAGAATTGTATAAAATAATTAAATTCAAACGCAGTCGAAAGTCGCGGGCACAGCTAGTACAGCTAGTACACAAAAAGTAGTACGTCCTATGGTCCGACTAATCTCTAAAACGACTCAATCGAATGTGACATCAATTTTAGTGGTATATAACTGAAAATTACAATTAGTAAGGGTCTGAATTTTTGATATGTTTATAAAGAAACTAATATCTATACATACAGCCGTGAAAAAAAACACAATTTTGTGGTTTCTTTTCATAATTAAAGCATTAAACTTGTTATGTCAAGCCTAATTAATAAATATCAGCTAAGGAATTTTACCAATGTAAATTTAAATTTTTACCCCTCCACTAAAACTTTTAAGTATTATTACGAATATTTTGTAAGGGAATATATAAAAGTGTTATTTTAGACTTTTTCAGCTAATTTTTTAAATTTTTCTCTCCGTAAGAAACATTTTCGGCAATCCAAGAATTAGCGAAATCGGTTCAGCCGTTCTCAAGTTTTGCGCTTAGCAACACATTTAGCGATCCATTTTTATTTCTATAAATTATATTAAAAGGGGACTAAGTCACGGGCACAACTTGTCCGATATATAACGGAATAAGTATAGGACGAAGACTAGTTTTGTTACGCCTAGTAAACTGGATATTATTTATATCGGGTCTGTTTTTCGTCCAAACTGCATTAGATGCATTACACATTATCTTCAAGGAAAGACCTCGTTAAACCGCCTTCCTTTTGTTGTTGGTAGTAATATATGGTGGCGGCAGCTGGGGAAACGTAAATCACTAGTTTAAGTTGGCGGCGATTGGTGTATTCTTCATATAAACGTAAGCAAACAGTCATTCGTAACAAATATAGAATTTAATTAAAGAGATAAATAGATTAAAATTAGAAAATTTTTTTTTCAAAAACAACTTTTAAAACGTACAAATTATGGATGTAGTGAAGTTAAAATTAAAATGATAGTAAAACTTTTAAAGGAAAAGTTTATTTTATTTTTAACGCCTTTAACAAAAGCTTGTTGCTAAAAAGTATTTTATCTTTAATTTATTTTTTAATTTTTACTTAGTGCGAGACAGATTTCTCGCTATACTCCGTACGTCATTTCATTTGATACCCGATATTATTGGAGTGCATTAAAAATAACTACTCCGCCATTTTGAATGTTCCAACAAATTAGATTTCAAATGACGTCATTATACCCTGTATTGTAATCGAAATTAAAAGTGTTCACAAAATTTCAGCTTATTTGGTTGAAGATTGCTGCTTCGAAATTGAGTTGCAAGATTCAAGTCCAAGATACATTTACGTCCATTGAAATAAAACCTAGTAAAATAACATTCAACCGAGTTCCTTTTTGTAATTACAATCTTAATAGTTGCTTTCATGTCCCGGGAAGTAGGTATTTTTTTTCGTTTTTCTTTAATAGTTCAAAAACTACCGAACGGCTTTCTCTAAGTTATTATATATATTGAATGAATACATGTAATATATTGCTTCCATTTTTATAAGATGAGATTTATACTTGCATCATAGAAATAAAAGATAGCAAATAGATTAAATTAGATCGTAACCCAATATGAAAACAAACAACGGTTTAATTTAAATTGCGAACCCCCACTATCCTTACAAACGAATGTGGCGTCCCGACTCCCATAACAATGGCTAAATATAGAGCTTCTGACATCCTGCACTACACAATTAACGAACGACGAGACAAATGATCCACAACACTATCCGATTAATTCTATATTTTTGTATAAGCTTTCAGTCCCCATTTTTAAACTGTAACAAGTGCAACATTATAAAAATCATCAGCGAAAATAACGGCACAAATCCAATCTCGGACGATTGGCTTTGTGCCCAATATGGCGACGGACTTGCCACCTGTCACATCCTGGATCTAATAGTCTCATCCTGGATCTGATCTAGTCGTGGGTGCATATGCACGTCTGCATGCCCTTTCGGGGATAAGGGCATGACGATATTTGTTTTTCACTAGCGAAAAAATAAATTTCATAAAAAAGGAGGCCAACCAACAAGCTAGATCAAACGCTAGGTTTTTATTAGCAAAATTTAATTCATAACTATCTATGCCCGCGAATTCGTCCGCGTTTTTAATTAATTTATTTATTTTATATATATCTAAAATAAAAGTAGCCTAAGCCGAATCTTATTAAATTAGCTATCTGCCAGTGAAGGTCTCATCAAAATCGGTCCAGCCATTTCAGAGATTAGCGGGTACAAACAGACAAAAATAGTGTTTTGGTATATGTACCTTGTAAATATACATGCATATAATAAAAAGCGGTTATTTTAATGTTACATACAGACACTCCAATTTTATTTATTTGTATAGATTATACCCTACTAACGGAAGCGTCATCTCCTTACTTAAAGGTAACACGAAGATGACGCCACATCCTGTGACGTAGACATGCTTAAAGGGCTCTAAACACGTGTCCTCTTTGAATTTTGGAGAACACTTTTCAACAATACAATTGATGACTTGTTTCCTGCACAATATTACTTTTTGTTCGCATTTTTTTCTATTCGTACGCATTAAGAACTCGTATATTGCACTAACTCAAAATCAAACTAATTTACCCATATACACATATAAATAGCATTTATATATAGTAAAAACAATTACTATCCAATATCTATACTAATATTATAAAGAGGAAAAGTTTGTTTGTTTGTTTGTTTGTTTGTTTGGTTGTAACGAATAGGCTCC
>DVZL01005574.1:0-11962 GCA_018236625.1 Lasaia peninsularis
ACCCGGGAATTGAACCCGGGACCCCACGTGGCTAACGGTCTTAACAGGCGACACCTGTACCGTTACACCACAGAGGTATAAATAAAATTACGGTATTACCAATATTTTTGAAAAAACACACGGCTATCCTGATGGTAAGAGACAACTGTGGCCTATAGACACCATAGATGTTGTAGGTGCGTCGTCGTCCATTGGCCGAAGTATAATGTATCTATGCGAGTCGTAGAAGTAATCTAGAATCTACCAGCTAATTTGATTGCACTATCAGCATAAACTAGTAATCAACATTTGGGCTATTGGGTCTTCTTACCTCACTCCAACTAAAGCAATAGTAGTCTCACGTAAAATGAAACAAAGAGAAAAGTTAAACTTCTCTCTAAAAAAATATCTTACTGTTATCAGGTAAAGAACTGTTCCTTGAAGTTTTGAAGAATCTAAAAGTAAAAAATAGTATTTGAAGTTCAAAGTCAGGAAACTCCATTGTACTAATTACGCGGCAGACGGCGGGCTTTCACTCTCGCCGACGCTCGTTTTAATTATTTTTTTAGCGTCTCGGCGTCTGGCGGGAACATGGAAAAATTTACGATGGAATTAAAAGGATACGCCAGGACATATCCTTCCGGGAAGCTATTTTTGTGATACCCTATTTTTGATCAATGATTAAATTTTTCCATTGGTGCTCTATGTCCTCTATTAGAGTAGACCATCTGCCTCCCTACTTGGCAGCTCGTAAGAGGCAAGTGTAGTTTAGCCGGGACCCTACTCTGGTCATACATGATAGTTCTAAGCATAGGTATATAGGGTCAGACAGAATTGCGAATCAACATTGTTTTATACGAGTATTTAGCACATATAAAACTAAGTGATACGTGTACGTAATACTTCATTTTATACGTAGTGATATATCAATAAAAACTTGATTACTTGATGATTGGAATAATTGATCGATTGAAATTATCTTTAACAAAACCTTAACTATTTCACTATTGATATTAAATCTGCGTCCTTTCCTGCAACCGGGGTGTTAGGCCTGATGTACTAGTTTTCCGACAACCCTACTTTCCGGACCGGAACACGACTATGACATTATGGTGGTAGGAATAGGTAAAGTGGTGGATCCCTACCCGAGCGCGAGTTGCTGCACAGCACTCTACCACCAGTGGTGTTGTTGGCAATAACCTTGTCAACCTATACTCGCCTCTTACGAGCTGCCTGGTAGGAATTCAGATGGTCTATTCTACACAGTGGATCCGGACTAATATGGGGAAAAACTTGTATGATGAGTCAAATGAAAATAAATTATCCTTAGAGATGAGGTATGTCCATAGTTTACTAACGTGGCTGTTAGCGAAGTTCGCGCTCAATCTTTGATACTTTCTTCTTGCATTTTTTTAGCTCGCCTTATTAATGAAAAGTAGGTTACTAACTTGGTTCGCTTCAAGAACGAAAGTTACGTTGCCGTAGGTCAATGAACTGACAGCTGTCTTTTGTTTTTATTTCAGTGTTTTTAACATATGGAATCGATATAAACGTGGGGGTTTTTGCTGATAGCTGTAATACTAATATTACAGCTTTTAATACTGTAGCTTTTAACAAATATTGTTTAGCTGTATAATTGTGTTTTCACCTCTGTGGTCGAGCCGTATTGACACACGAAGTCCTGGATTCGATTTCCAGGTAGCGTAACTTATTTTATACGTTTTTTTAAGTTTATCTGATAAACATTTTGTTGTCTGATATTGGATTCGTGTCCGATACTGACTTGCGATCGGTAAAAATATCAAAAAGTTTTTTATATTTTTACCATACCCGTAATTTGGTGTGAAATAAAAGGCAAACAAGCAGACAGTTTTTTTAACTTAATACACCAAAGGCAGTATTGGCGCATTGTGAACTAGTGAGTTATAAAATGCGCAATGCTCTTAACCGGATCGGGTCGAATTAATGAACCCCTTACAAAAATATTAGCTAGTTACAGTCACAGTGTTAGTAATAATAAAAGTAACTCTCAGGTCTACGAATTGCTTGGAGGACAATCATTTGGGCTTACGATACAAAGGAACCTAAGATCAAGAAGATGGAAACAGATTAAACCAAGTAGCAAAAAGAAGACCGAGTGCTAAACCGATTTTAATTGGGCTTCGCTGTTTGAAGTAAAACCAATGTTAAAAATTAAGCTGCGTTTTATCAAAATCCACAAAAACAATTATTACATCACACCTATTTATGTCAACATTATATAAGCAAGTTATATATTAAAAACTATAAACATCAAAACGCATGCAGACATTTATTAACACACAAATATCTGTCCCCGTCGGGAATCGAACCTGGGCCGCGTTCAATCGACGAGGAAGTTAAGCCGTGAGGAAACAGTTTAAATAAAACATATTAAAAAACCCGCAAACCATGACATCCTAACTCCATTAATTATCTATTAGGAATAATCCTTTTATATGTCAAAACCCATTGATCTCGGTGAGAGGACACGGGATTACCTGGACTAAAACCCAAAAAAAAACCAAACAAACATCCCTTACAATAGCTACCCCAAATAAGGTGTCTGCTTTTTTATATTTGCCAAATATAGTTCACTGTTTAGTAGCGGCAATAATGTTTTGAATGGGAAGATTTTGCTATTTTTAGTTTTATAAATTTAGAAATGAATGTAGAGGAAGCTAGGCAAGTATGTATAATTCGTAACACTTGGCACCCGACACTCTCTGCCTACGTCGCAAAGGCCTAAGTGTGAAGATATGTATGTAAAAGTAATTAACAAAAATACGAAATTATGTAATGAATTTTGAAATATTTATCAACTGCATCTGTTTTAAAAACCTATTTTTTATTATTTATGACATATTAACGGGGGGGTAGCAATACGGCTGTCGCCTGTTAAGACCGCGGAAGGTCCCGTTAAATAACTTCAATTCCCAGGTCGGGCAACTTTTGAAATATACCCGGAGTGGCGATAGGCTTGCCACTTATCACATCAGGGCCCTAGTACCTTGGCTAATCGTGGGTGTTTTAGTATATCTACTGGACTTACAAGTCGTGGATATACTAGCACACCTTTATCTATCCCTTCGGGGATAATAGGCGTGAAGGTATTTTTTTTATTATGATACTTGAACTTTCACAAAAAGTTAAACATTCTAGCTTTAAATTTGCAACGCAACGTTAACGTCTTTGGTCTCTTTGTTTAAATTAATAACGCACTGGCATCTCTGGTGTCTAATACATAAAAATACTTAAATAGATACAAGAATAAATTTAATAAACACCCAGACCCGAAAATACAAACATCTATGTTCATCACACAAATATCTATCCCCGTCTGGAATCGAACCCGAGCCTAACATAGAAATCTAAATAAGATTTTATAGCAGTTATCCGTTAACCCTAAAATGCGAGCCCCATAAGTTTCTCCCATAGGAAGCACTTTGTTCTTCATCACATGCCTCGGGCGATGTATCGATAAGTCTTCCTGAGAATGCATGCATAATAATCATCTTCTTTGATTATTCGTCACAACGGATCTCGGATTACCCCTTATAAAAACCCTTGGGGTGACCCAATCACCCTTTCTCTACCTGAGGGTGACATTTTTTATTCACACTTCCGTATAACGCATATGCAAAAAGGCCTGTTATTTCTTTGATAGAGTATCGGAAATAATAATTATATGCATAATAAAACGGATTAAAGGTTTTCTGTGACTGACGTTTTTTCAATTCCTGTCACCTTTAGCGCCATGCGTTTTGTGCGGAGGTTTTTTGTTGTAGCAGATTTAATGTTATACTTTGCTATTAGTAGAGTCAGTAACGGTTTTATTTGTAAATTTATTTTTTAGAATAGAAAATATTTATTTCACATTAACGAAGCAAGCGGTGTTTGTACCGAGTCCCATATAACTCTAAAATCAATATTACTAGGTGGAATTTACTAGTTGATAGAGTCTTGCAACAACCCGATCCGGATTGGTACCACCGCCTTAACTATTTCTGCCACAATAGCGGCAGTGTTCTCCATTGTCGTGTTCTGGTCTGGAGGTTAGTGTAGCCGGTAAACTTACTCACGCAAGAGGCTTACCATCCCAGCCTCAGATTGGCAACGCACCATTTCCACCTTTGGTGTCTATAGGCGACGTGTATTTCTTACCATCAGAAAATCAGCCTGCTTGTTTGCGTTACATTACCATAAAAAAATCGACTACTGAATCGTATCGTATTATCGTTTTTATGAAAAAAAAATAAAAAATTTATAATCTATTACTTTTAAACGAGCAATCCTTGTATGTTTATTTATACCGACAATCTCAAAATATTTCGCTGAAATTTCGTGCCCAAGGGTTTTGGGGGGTAAGAAATTGATCTTGATAGGTCTAGGTCTTACGAGATTGGGATCGATACAACTTGGTGGCACTTGGTAATGGTAATAACAATACATAATAAAAATACATTCCTTTAGAATGTTTAAGACTTATGTATAATCGATTTGTCCTTCGTTCCCCAAGGAATCGATTTTGTAAAAAGTATAAAACTTTACATAAGCCAAAAATTAAAATATGTATAAACATATACTAAAAATAAAGGCGAGCAATGACATAGCGACAGCCTATCAATGAGAATAATAATATAATGAGATAATGAGAGAGTAATGAGATAGCCCATCTTCTTTAAGATGGTCTCAATGTGTCCTGCATTAAGACTACCTGCCAGAAGGTGTTACAAGACTAGGTGAGTCTTAGTCAGAGAAGCCGTTGGACTTTATTCAAGTAAGTCTGAAACCAACACATACAATATATGGAAGACTTAAATACATTAGATATAGATTAGACACGGAAAACAGAAAATACTGATGATATCTGAGAACTTAAATTACTTAATATTGTATATTTTCCTATTGATATGTAAATACAAAACCATTTAACCCTTACTCCACGTAAATCTAGTACTTCGCACATTTCACACAATAAAGCACTCGAGAACGCAAACCCCGACCAAGGCGCGGGAACTATAATACAATCCAGTCGGTATCTCGGTGTGTGACCTCTTGACTTCGATCAAGTAATTACTGCCCCACAGTCCAATACACCCTCCGCACTCAAATATTCAAAATGGCTGAATGTCTTCCTCTTGTACAACGAATTAAATAATTTACAAATTTTACTTTTGTGGCCTTTCGCAAAAAAACTCAGACTCTTATAAATGAATATTTTGTTTGATGTAGTAATTACTTATACATCCATACTAAAACTAACTGAGTTTATGTTATGTTACATTCAGACGGACACTTATAAATATTTGTTGTAAGTTTGAATATTTTGTTGTATTTAATCAAATTATTTAATCAATTATATTATTTTTACAATAATAAATAATACAAATACAAATTGAAAATAATACTAACAAAGTGCTGTAGGCTGAGAGCTTATAATAAGAGAGGCTTATGATAAGTTTAATTTTATTGATGAATGCTACAATTTTGACAGCCCCCTGGTTAGCAATGTACTTTTCCACCTTTAGTGTATTTAGGCAACATGTATTTCTTCCCATTAGGAAATTTACCTTCCAAATCCATAAAATAGTATTCGTATTTTGCACAAACAAACAAAAATGTAATAATAATTCGTGTTTTATTACACCAACGAACTTCATACGACAATAACATTAACCCTTGACACGCCGCACATCCAGAGTAACAATAGGATGCAGATTCTGTACTTCTAAAGATAAATAATACATTTTGATTTATAATAGAAGTAAAAAAATACTCTTCTATCGAGAATGCATAAATAGACCCTATTATTGGGTATCGGGAAGTGCAAAATATGGGTGTAACTTTTTATAGTCAACGTGTCATTGAACGGGTTAACTTACTGGGGACGGTGTTTTTTATCAATGTCAGCGGCAAGGTACATTCAAAATAGTTCAAAAATATTTTACGGATGCATTCAAAAGCGATTTGATTTATTCCAGTGACATGCAGATGTGAGAGTCCTCGTTAGATTTATTTGACTGGTGTTTTTGCATTGATAAGCTTCACGCATGATCGGTCATGTCGATTGGCAGTTAGCATCCATTATTACGTTACATTGTGAGGGTGAAGATATATTATATTTAAATCTCATAAAACCCGCATGTGTGGTTGAATACAGTATTTCGGATATTATTTCAAATAAAAAAGGTAACTAATTTCCTGATAGGAAAACACGTCGCCAGTAGGTACTAAATTAGGTAGGAATTTAATCCAATAACATTAGAACTGTATTTTCATCGTTAAATTTTCTGTGTGATCTAACGAAGTCGATGTTCGACTTTGACTCACGAGGTTCCGGGATCGATTACTGGCTAGGACAACTTTTTATATGAGTTTTTTTCAGTGTAATTAAAAAACACAGCGTTGCCTGGGACTTGCCACCCGTCATGAGACCCAATATCGTTGGTTAATCGTGGGTGCATAGTAGTAAATACCTCCGCCTATGCCTTGGAAGATATGGGTATGACGATAAATGTTTATTTAAATTTTATTTTTAAAGTGTACATAGCATTTTGAGAAATAAATTATATACAAATATCGTTATTTTTATGTACTGCGTTTTGATTAGAAAATAGCTTACACAGCTTGTACTGAAAATATAACCCAATACATAGTATACAATGAATTTACTAACATTGTTCGCGTATCAAAAGATTACAGACACGAATTTTATCTAAATCCAACACTGATAAAGTCTAATCTGCATAATAAAAAGAAGCGCCCGGAAACACAAATGCAGTGATAATGGTACAATGGGCCCCGAGACCGCGCCGGAAGGGTTACATTGTCTGAACCTACAACTCCAAATTAATGAGCGCTTGCAAAAAATATACAATCGCGACATACGATCTACCGCGCTGCTTCTCAAACTTATGGCACCTAACTTCAATTACGTAAAACATGTGTGTTATATGTATTACGTACAACAAATAACATAATGCATTGGTATATTTTTGTCGATGGTTTTATATGGAATTTCATTTTCTGTGCCTGCAAATTTGCGTCTTAATTTAATTATTTTATATAATTCTAAAATAAAATTATTCTACGTTACTCCTTATTAGATCGGTACATAAATGAAGGAATTAAATATTATGACAAAAGAATAATTCTTGGTTTCTTAAAAGGTGTTCAAGTTATAATATTACGTTATTTTTTAATAATAATGATTAACAATATATTTTATTTAATGTAATCTAATCCCGAATTAAAGGCTGTAGTAATATAAATATTAATAAAACACGTACATGCATATTTAATAAAACAGTATTCTAAGATAATACTTAATAGTGCCAAATATTAATATTATATATGTTTTTTATATGTATGTTTTACATAATTTCGCATTTATAAATTATACTAATATTATAAATGCAAAAACTACTGAACGAAAATTTTTAAATAAATTCATCTTGCAAATTAGTAGTTATTAAATAAATAAAAAATGGAATTTAGTAGTTAGTAAATAAATAAAAAAATTTGTTAATAAATTTAGTAAAAATAAGTTAATAAATAAATAAAATTAGTAAATAAATAAAAAATGGAAATATTTGAGAAGCGCATGCCAATAGTTGCTACCTACTGATCTAATTTCCATGCGCATACGCCGAGGTAGCGAAGGGGTTAAGTTTTTATTCAGTTTCTATACCAGTTGATGCATTTATTAACTTTGGGTCCCAACCAAGATTAGTATGTTTTAGATCTTTGGATTGAATAGTTGGCAGAGAACTACAAACAGTGTTATTATTATATTCCGAATACGAAAGTGACAGTGTCCTTAAGTGTGGGTTTCTGAGGCATCTTATACCTCTTTGTACTTTGTTTTTCTGACACCTTCGTGACAGACACAATGGCGGTTGTTTATACGCCAGATATACCATATAGTACTAATCAAGATATCGGAAAATTCTTATGGACAACCAATACGTGTGAAGATTGCGAAGACTTAATAGATATAAAGAAAAAAACAAAAGTAAAGAATATAAATTAATGAAAATTTACAGAATAAAGTTTAATATGGAAAAAAATAACTAAGAACTTCAAAAACAAAGAAGAATCAATGAAAGGATTTCGAAACTATATAGAGTCATCTCTATATAGTTTCGAAATAATCTTTATTTAGTCTTTTATAAAAATATAATAATGTAGTGAAACAGACAATTTTGATAAAGGCAGAAACTGATAATTTTTTTTTATAGTATAAGACAACGAACAGGCACACGGGTCACCTGATGGTAAGAGACAACTGTGGCCTATAGACACCATAGATGTTGTAGGTGCGCCGCTGCCCTATGGTCGGGCTGTTAGACCTCATGTGCAAGTCTAATATTGTTGATAATACTACATAATATATTTAAATATTCTATGTTGATACTTCTTGAAAATATAATAACAAGATATATCTAAAAGACGAAAATAATAACACACAACCAAAAACATATTGAAACTATTTAATCATCTATAGAACTTCCGTAGGAATCAGTTACTAATACAAATAAAATTACTGAAACATGGAAAAAATAATAAAAAAAACTAATTAAACTCAAAAACTCCATCAGTTAACTTCCATAGTTATGAATTTATAATTAAAGTCAGGTTCATGTCAAAAAAATTCCACCCAACTTCACAAAATAGTTTCATTTCTCTATGCAAAATGAAAAATGACAACTTATTTTGTTGTTTATAAAAGGGAAGAAAAAATCAGATCAACTCTGAAGCCGGTATTGTATTCAACCGTCAACTCGTTTAGACCAATTAGCGCAGTTCAAGCTGGGTGCGATTAACAAGGTACGTGGATTTTAATATTTAATTAATTAATCATACATAAATAAATATATTCACGCCCATATGCCGGAAATGATAGCCTGAGGTACATACTGTTATGCACCCACGATTAACCGACGATATTAGGTCGCATTATGTACCAAGTGCCAAGTGCCCAGTTAGTCGCCATATTGAACACAAAATTAATCTCAATCAACTTTTATTCCCTTATCCGATAATCGAACCTGGGACCTCGTGCAAAGTTGGACACTGACTCCACTCCACCACAGAGACGATAATTCATAATAAAATTGCGAAATAGACATATACCCAAATATTATAAATAATACCTCATAAAGCACCTATGTTGAACGAATTACCTACGGAGGTATTTCCAGATGGCTACGACTTAGGAATCTTCCAGCAAATAGCCAATTCCTAAAAGGTCAGCAACACATCTGCGATCTCCCGGTGTTATGGATATTCGTGGGTGGCGGTGATCATGCCATCAGTTGATTTGCTTACCTTCTGTATGAAAAAATACGTTATTACATTATTAAGCATCCTTACCTCTATGACGAGAGCTCCGAATCTATGTTGCCATGTTCTAATAGTAATGGGATGACAGCCGCTAAATATACATACAAAATAGGTTAATTACAATTAACAAAGCACCCAGCAAGTTAATCAGATAATAGTCTAATAAAAAAACGATCCTTGATTCGTAGTTATTCACACTGTTAAACTTATGCTTATTTTTTTCATAACAGAATGCATTTAAATCAAATGATAGATATTTAAAAACCCATTTTTTGTGAGTATGCTCTAAGCGACTACCAGATCGATATAAAACAAGATATAACTATATTTGATATTACTACCGCGGTTGCCCATGTAGGTGTATTTACATAAAATATCGTACACAAGCCGTATCTGCGCCTTAAGACGCCATTTCGCTGGGGCACTTCCTGTTCACATAAATCCACCTTATTTTGAAACGCAAAGCTCAACCTACAAGCGTTTTCATTGTTCTGGTTTATTTACTTGTTTACTTTACATATATTATAATATACATAGAGATGAGATTAGCCCTTGTTTTAGAACCACAAAAAATAAAACATATAAATAATATAGGTAATATTTCCTTATTATTGTTGTCTTGTTATTTATTATTTGTGGGAAAAGGAGATACACATAAGTATCCAGAATAGATTTTATAATAGCTTAAATATAACAAACATTCAAGCAAACTAAGTAGTATTAGTTTTCTGAGCACCTTTACGATTATGCTTTCACATATAAATTAAATTTTAATCTTTCACTTTTTGGTTGTTCGTTACTAATAGTACTTTCAAAAATTGTTATATAAGGTTTTGTAGAAAACTGTAAGTGCTATCAATATTTATAATCGAGGCTTGGATTAAAATCTCGACGGGGGCAGGCATTTGTATGATGAACATAGGTGTCGGTCTTTCCGGTAGTGGGCGCTTATTAATTATTTCCCGGTACGTAGAGGTATAACAATTTTAGTGTATCTTATTTTAATTTGCTTACTTTTTTTTAAATATGAAATATTTTATTTCACAAAGATCACCAAACGCTATTTATGATGCGTCGGATAGAAACTTAGGGCTGTGGTTCATTTACGTTTAACAATAGTACATAACATATACATATTTTAAAATCTTATAATAACCTTTTTAAGCGATTTACATTTGATAATAGTACATTTTTGAATTTATGTATTGGCAGATCTTTTACACGATCGGAAAATATTTTAAAAACATTAAAGTCTTATTTATTTATTTAAACTTGCTATTTCCATGGAGACAAGACACATGCACGGAAAAAATATTTTTATATATACTTATATACTTTTACGAGGTATTATTTTAACGAGGTATTATTTATGGCCATTAAATAATAAAACATAAATCTATAGCTGTTTGGCAACACTCTTTTTCTAGTAAAATAGACAGAACATTTTAGTTCTATCATATTAGTTTAAACACTGTAACATCTACGGTTAATAATCGAAATAATTACTCGTATACCAAGGTATAGATTAAATATATGTGGAAATGTCACATTCAAACTAATCTGACAGTAGTAAAAGTCTTGTGTATCTTTTCTTTACTTGCGTTGATAGAAGAAAGCATATGAGTTACCAGTAATATCAAATTTACTTCATAATTTAAAAAAGCAATACAATGCCATTCGTTTATAGAGTATATCACAATATCTTTAAAAATTCAAACAGAAAACTCTTTCCAAGTCAAAGATACTCCCAGGGATGACGCTCAAATATCTAATAAGCATAGTTTTACGATGTCCCTTTATAGAAAATCGATAACTCCCTCTCACCCTTAAGGATTAAGGCACCACGTTGATGGAATAAAAAAAACATTGGAATCAGCACTCAGGGGAGGCCAGCGCCTGAGGAAGGTTGTAGGGGCCCGTCAAATGCGTTCTTGTTCAGAGGCTAATGGATTTCATATTTACATTCCATAATATGCCTTATGTAATTCTCAATGTTTTCTGTCTCTTATAGGCAATTCTCAATGTTTTACGAAACACCTTTTGATGTTCACTTTCGTTACGAAACATGCAGTGGAAGTGACATCTTTGGAAGTGTTCCGAGTTGTCTTAAGTATACTTAATATGGCGCTTTATTGCGTCACACAATAACAAAAGTAATTTTAATAAAATAATAGCGGTAAATTTACTAAAAATAATGTACATGATTTTATAAAAAATAAAACAGGTAATTTTTAATGTTCTACAAACATTTAGCCTCACTCAGTACAGCGTATTTCTAGATTTCCGATTCGGTTGTAGAGTCACCTTATCAAATATTTTTTACGATTCATTAATACTTTAAAGATTCATTAACACTTTTGGATATGTACAATTCAAATATATTCAAATTTATAATAATTTAAACTCAATAAACCTGTAAAAATCGTCCTCAACTCTATTATAATGTCGTCAGGATAAAGTTTTTTTTTTGTTTTTATAACATACTAGCTGACCCGGCAAACTTCGTACCGCCTTAGCGTAGCAATGATGCACTACTTTCAACGTTTCCGAACAAATGATGCTCGAATTTAATTAAGTAACCACGTTTCCGAACAAACGATGCTCTTTCAATATAGTC
>DVZL01005575.1:0-11962 GCA_018236625.1 Lasaia peninsularis
GTTGGTGACAATAGACTCAGTGTTCGTCTCTTACGAGCTGCCTGGGTGGAAGGCAGTTGGCCTATTCTACAATGGAACCCGGACCAACACGGTAAAGTTAACACAACGGTTACAGTCATTTAGCATTTGAAACGTATATGCTATTTACGATTTAAGCATCAGATATTTGCTCAATATGATAAAGTTATAGTTATTTCGCTTTCACATTTAAACTAATGACAACAAGTACCTACTGAAGGTTGTAAGAGGAGAATTTTTGTGATTTTATTAGAGAATTTTTTCTACTATTCCCATATACCGGTCTAGCTACTTGCTAGTATCAAATAACTACAATTTATTCTACAACGGTACCCGGACCAACACGAGGAAAAGATTCGTATGACAGGATCAAGTTAACAATACATACCATCTCGACGCACCAGCCCATTATGTTGGCCAAATGGATGCTCTCCGGAGTAAGGTTTTCAGGTTTCTCCAGCATCTTGTACGCGAGAACTGTCGCCAAACCACGATTCTTCTTGCCATTCGGTACATTGTATTGTAGAAGCTGAAACAACGATTATATATTATTATTAGATTGTAAGATCTCCGGTGGTCTAGTGGTAATTGCTTCGGACTGCCATTTCGGTAGTCGAGATTCGAACTCCACCTTGTACCAATAAGTTTTGCAGGTTTCCTGAGTGCTCTTACGTACTTTATGTGGTGACGGAAAACATCGTGAGGAAATCCCATCATGGGACCTAATATCGTTGACTAATTGTGGGTGCATCTGTACATCTGCCTAATCTTTCGAGGATATGTGTGTAACGATGTTTTTTTTTAACGTTTGTAATTTTTCTTAAGTATAGTGAAAATATAGCACCACTATAGCTACAGTCAAATTAATGTATTCGAATTTGACATAAGTCATAACTTAGGACTTTTTCTCTTCGTGGTTGCAGGGTCCTGATAAAATCGCCCTTGTCAAATCCCCTAGATCAGGTAACCGACATCGTTAGCAGATATCGGGGTCGGTATAGAAACGGGATAAGGGAGAATAAAGAATTTATAAAAAACGATATCTAACTAACTAACTAGTATTTATATAAAGCGTGACAGTAATACCTATCTAGTTTCAAAAACAGATCTATTAAATGAACTAGCGGTTTTACAGTAAAACAATATTTCTAGATTAAATGATTCCCCTATATGACGTCATGGCATGTTTCGACATTTTGCATATTTTATCTGTAAATTATGTAAATTGATGTATAATTTTTTTACGAATCAACCGAGAATAATTAATTTTTTATCAACAAACCAACCGGTTATTATTACATGTAAGTAGTATTTTTGTTCTACTTGTTTTCGTATCACAATAGAACTGTACTTATCTATTTTATAATGTATTAGAAAAAAAAAGCGTCATTATAATAAATTTTGCATCTAGTTATGGTTACATAATTCTCGTTTACGCGGGGACCCGTTTAGGTACATAATAGGTAGATAATAGTCTTTCGATTTTCTACAGGATTCACTTTGGTGAGTGTTCCCAGAAACTTCACAATATAATTCCACCAGCTCTATTTCTTGGCCCTAACTAGAGATGTACTGTGGGGTATCATCGATATTTGGTTGATATACCCTTCACACGACCAAAAAGATTTGATTCCTCTTTTATTATTAGGGCGGTCAAGGATTGGAACTCTCTACCTGGGAAGGTATTTCCAGAACGTTACAATTTAAGCGGCTTTAAAGATAAAGTGAATAGGCATCTATTAGCTTAGCATGCTTCCACCTTTGACCCCTTCTTCATTTTCTATGAGGTGGGTTGAGGGTCACCATGCTAAGCTATCTGTTATAAAAAAAACTAACCTACGTCATTTTCCAGTGTCTCTGTCTGTCTGTCTCCACACACAAAAATATACCATAACACCGTTCTATTGCAGTATAAAAGGAGGACATACAAACATACACATAATATTTACGTAAGGCATGTTTTTTAAAAAAAAACTAAGCCCCATTTTTTTTACGTAAAATCAATTGATTTTTGTTAAGTTCTACTAAATTACATTTTTTTAAACATTTTAAGTGTTTTTAAAAATACAATCAAAACCGTGGGTGCTAGTTACCAACAGTACCTGCCCTAGTAACATTATTTAACAAGATGATTAGATATTACGAGCAAAACATCGGAAAATCAATTTTACGAAACAAACACAGATAGTTGTCACGATCTAATATCATGAACATGCGATAAGTTTGTAACATTTTGTAACATGTTTTTATTCCATTATCAGAACACTTGAGCATCATTAGTTCAAACTCAGTTTAACAACATTTTAACAAGTAATTTTCAATGACTAAACGTCAACAATTTAATGGGTTTGTAACTTGAGGAAATTGGCATTTTGTTTATATATTATAATTTATTCAGGCATTATCATATCAAATTACGTTAATTTTCCGTAATTATTATGGGATTCAAACAAGAAACGGAAACTGTTAAAAAAACGAATATTTGTTTTCCATGAACAATTTCCCTAATTCTTTTTTGTTGAGAATGTTCTTAGGGAAAGAAAACCTTGGAAAAAATCATATAAAATAGGAAAAAACAAAAACATTCAAATAGGCAAACGCGTATCTACCATGTGTCATCACGTTTTATTATAAAACATTTTTTATAGAATAGAATCACATCGGTACATTAACAATGTCCCTAAATTCTATCTAATAATCTGAATTATTGAGTTTTATCTCAATAATTCAGATGGCTTCACTATAGATTTAAATGACATATTTTATCTAAGTAAAGGACTTTACACCACAAACGAATTATCTCGAGATTACACTCCGAACAAAGACCTTTTCCAAATACTTACACAGTTTTGCTAATTCACTCAACACTGGCCATCTCTCTTTATGCTAGTGTTGTGGAATTGTCAAACTGAGAACAAACCGTCATTATAATAGCCGACCCTATGAGAATGAGATAGATGATGTGTTAACATAGACTACCCAGCGCGAGTGTTAATTTAGTAAAATCATTATTCTTTTCCATTTTTATAACGGGTTTTACAAAACAGATAAAAAATAAACCCGGTTATAAACTGCCTCCGTTTTTTAAAAAGGAAAGATATCATTGGATCGGTCCGTATTTTTATATAAATAATTTGTACTAAACTTATTTTTTTAATTTATTTTTTATGTTGCGGGCACGGTATGTAATAAATTATTTACTCTAAATTATTTCCATAAAGATGTATACAATATGAAAAAAGGACAAACGAACTAACATTTTTTGGCATTTATGATATTAGTATGTATATTATGTTTCTTACCTATATCTTTTAAAACTAATATTTACCTCTACGAGTCATGTTTTATGATGGTTTATAAACACACTTTTTTACAATACATGTCATAACTTTCAGACGTCATACAAATTAAAATAATAGTCTACATATTCTATTATTATTTACCCCTTAAGGGCGTAGCAAAATTGGAGCGTCCCGATTCATTTTAAAATTCCATATGGGGCGTATTTGTTTTATTTTCACAAAAAAATGTTTAGTATAATAGAATTTTTCAGTAATTAGAACTGACAGCTAACAATTCTATCGAGTGATTTAGGTAATGGAGACAAATGAAAAACATCTCGCAATCGTAATTGCAAAACTAAAGTTAAGAAACTATTTACCAACCTTATTACTCTAAATTTCAATGTTGCAGCAAAAAACCTATTTAGGTTCGCACAATGACGGTTTTTTGTGTTTTGACAGTTAAAATTAAGGTTGTCAGAAATAGTTTTATCTGTACACCGGTTTAACTATCTAATTTATTCGTTTATTCTTTTTTTCAATACTGGACTGGAAGAAATCTTTTGTTAGAGATACTTTCCCGATACACTTCTATTTATTTACATTTTAGTTACTTTATGATGTATTTTGCTTATAATCATAATAAAATTCAGCTAACTTACCTAGAATTTCATGATATCAATGTAAATAAAATGATAAAACAAAAATGCAAGTCTCAAAACGGCAAGCAGATGAAGATAATAATAGTGTTTATTTTTAAGCCTTGGACTTTGGATCACCATTAAAATATAGAGTTGAAGTCTACAAGTACTGATTAAAATCATGCGAGGAATGCGTGGCTTATTCGACCACCCGATATTAGTATTTGTTTATGTATAACTAGCCGACACGCTGAACTTCGTACCGCGTGACATTGAGAGCCAATAACGGATTATATGGGGAGAACAGTGTTCTTTTTCCCTACTGTTTATGCAATTTTCCGTTTTTTAGCGTTTTCCGTATCTAAAGGATTTAAAACGGAACCCTATTACGAAGACTCTTCTGTCTGTCTGTCCGTCACCAAGCTGTATTTCATGAGTTAGTTAGAAAGTTAAAATTTTCACAGATGATGTATTTGTGTTACAACAACAACTACTAAAAACAGAATGAAACAAACACCTAAACGGAGCCGTTTCTACAGATATATGTATAATGGATCCCTTCGAACACTCGTCAAACTTGCACTTGGTCGTATTTTATTCGAACATCACATCGAAAGATGTGCATTTATGAAAATAAAGAATAATAACACTTTTTTTCGGTCGTTTTAAAGTTATAGCGAGTTCCTACACTACAGTTTCTATCAAAAAATAATGTCTGTGGCCAAATTACATAGCCTCGGCCTAGTGGACCCCGCTTCGAACTTCCATTTTTCAGGTTCAAAACCCGTCATGTACCTATGAGTTTTTAAAACAGAAATAGGTACATTTTCTTAGTGCTCTTACGGTGAAGGAAAACATTGTGAGGGAACCCGTATTAGTATGCGAATTCGACTTATTTAGGATAGGTTTCTCTTTGGGGTTGCAAAGGTCTGTGCAAAAATTGGCGCCATTGTCAAATCCCGTAGGTTAGATAGCCGTTCCCGATGTCATCTGATATCTAAACAGGAAAAAGCTGAGGCGAAGACAAATTACACAATCGATCTACATAACATTGATGATTGCATAGTTTCTAATTAAAGAAAAAATCTTGTATTAAGATTTGTATTTAACATCAATCTCCTAAATATTAACACCACGTGAAGACTTCGGTTTTAAATTTGCGAAACTTAAAGCTCCGGAAACAGGTTTGGTGAGGTCATTTATATGCTAAAATGAAACAAGAACTACATTAGGTATAATACATATGTGGGTATGGCATTTGACATGTGATATAATATTTATGACGCAGTTTCGTTTTAAAATAAATATCGTCATACCTATATCTCTGAAGGGGTAGGAAGAGACACATTTGTAACCAGATTTTTTAGATAAGTCTAGATAGGTATAGATTAGGTTCCGTAATGTGACTGGCAGCAAGTCCGTCGCCATATCTAGTCTCGGGCGAAGTTATGTTTTTCAGATAAATTGAAAAAAACTCAAAATAGATACCTGTGAATCGAACTGGGAAACTCGTTCTCTTATGGGATTCTATATTTTGTAAGTAAATACTAGTAGATAACGGTAGCGGTTACTTGTTTAGTCGAAGATATGTGTATTAGTATCAAGCTAAAGCCTGAAGATTAAACTCCTAACAAAAACCTGTCCTTGGTACATAATATTATAGTTACCTCTCTCTAGACTGAAAGCTTCTCTTGCAGTAAATTTTGGGATAGGTCTTTGTTAGGAGTGTAATTTCCAGACAGTAAGTTATGTTGTATTAACAATTGAAAATGAAGGGAATTTACAGTAATGTACAAAACATTCTATAACATTTATTAATAATCCATTTCTATGATAATATAGAAAATTTGTGAACTTGGTTTTTGTCAGTATTAAAATCTTTTACTCCCCAAATAAAATTTTAATAATAGACCCAATAGAATAAATGAGCTTTAAATAAAATTTTGATAATAATATTTGAATTAAAAATACGTATATTTTTGTATGGTTAGCTTTTTGAGGTTCACAACCGCTATGTCAATGACACTTCTTTGTCTAAAATAATCTAAACAAAATAAAGCGGAAGAATTTCCTTAAATTCGCTTATCTCAAGAACTAACCGTGACAAATTCTTTTTACATATTTTGATAGCCCACATTTTATTGATTATCGTAGGTAAAGTATTTATTTTATGTATTAAAATTTAAATATAGGCATTAAGATTTATTATATGAGATTTGTCATATTGTAGCTTTGTATCAAACTAATAGAATAAAATTTATTATTTACTAGCTGACCCGGCGAACTTCGTAACGCCTGACAGTCAATGAATGTCGTGTTACCCTCTAGCTGAACTAATTTAGACTTTTATGAATATAATACAATGATACAAAATATATATTAATATGGATAGATATACAAAAGTATTTTGTAAACCTATAGAAAAAATCTTAGAAATTGCTAGCGGAAATAGAAAATTTAATGTCACAAAATAAATTTCTGAATGCAAACGTAAATTTCAAACATTTGTTTTTATATCTGTACGAACGCATAAATATCTGAGGAATTTCTATGTAACTGCTTAATACACTTTTCAACATTTTTAATTGATTAAAAAAATATAGTTAATGTCAATATTTACTTTCAGGATTGACAGGATGGACAACAAATGTTTGACATGTACAAATCATTTATTTAAAATAATTCATTGTTCATAATTATTATTTATTCAATTAGCTTTTTAAGATCTATTATGTTATTCGGGGCGGAGACAAATCCAACGAATCACAAACCATGAAAATTGGTACGGCAGATCTCGAGTTATAAGTGTTGTAACAAACCCGACTTTCTTTTATATATATGTTTATATAGATATCCGTTGAATTTAGTTTGAAGCCCGTCATATATCGATGAGTTTTACCTAACTCAAGTATATTTTCCGAGAGCTCTTACAATCAATATCTTAATATGACAATAATAATATACGTACATCAAACCTACACAAAATAGTACACATACATTAAACCTTTATGTGGTTTTGACCAAATTAACACCTATATTTTGGCCTTGGCAATAATTATCAGCATGATAACTTACACCGTACCTACTTAGAAACAAAGTGCTAAACTATTATCGTTCTGATAAAAGCCCACCCAGAGAATCCCATCAGCATAATATTTTGATACGCTATCACCATGCCGGTTTACTAATAATTACTATTAGACTGATAAATATACAGCCTAGAACTGGAAATTCGGAGATAACACTCCTAACAAAGACCCGTCCCGAAAGCGTAACTATTGCTAACATATTCTAAACCGGCCAACCTCTCTTTAGCAAGTTGGCAAGCCAAAGAAAGATGGCGCTATAACATAAATAACCTTTAGCTTCATGCTTTGTACTAAATGTTCATGTTCATATGTATATGAATTACAAATAGTGAAATAACGAAACTGTTATACGGTTTTTAAAAAACTTTGTCATAGGAAACTAATTCATTGTACGTAACATATGTCTATGGACAGTCATAATTATTTTGCAAGACCAGCCCTCTCTTTTTTCTCCAAAAACACACACACATGCACGGACATATGCACGCGTGTAAACACGCACAAATTCACGTAAACACGCTTGCACGCACGGCTTATATTTACCAGATTAGAATTATAGGCAATGGTATATCTAGGTTCAAGCACCAGTGTCACATTGTAGAAATAAATAAACACGTGACAAATACATGCTTACGATTGTAATTAACCCGTAACCATTCAATGCAGATTTCATTGGCTATAGTACACAGCACAGTTAACGCTATGTACGCTGCTATGGTCTTGATCTTTCCGAGTGATTTTACGGAAAAGGAAAACATCATGGGGAATAAGGTATTGAATTCGATTTAGATATGGGCCTAGTTTCCTTTCTGGGTTCCAAAGGTTAGATGGCAGTCGGTCTTTGTAAATCTAGTGCCATTGTCAAATCTAAATAAGGTAGCTGATCCTCATATCATCTAATAATATATAAACTGGAAAAGCGAAGTCGAATACGAAGAAGATATGTAAGGAAAATCAAAAAGATAACAATGATTTTTATGCTTAAGTCCGTACGTAGATATTACGTAAATTATATTGATTAATGTAATAAATGACTACTTTGATAACCGCCGTATCTTAATTGTAAGGTTATTGATTTTTGATTGTTTACGACTCACGTGTCATTTAAATCTAATTCATTATTAAAATCGAACTTCAAGTGCACTAAGGACACTACGACCCGACCCGAATCGGGTATTGGGTTTTACTTTTTATCTGTATTGTAAAATTAGTAAAAAAATAGAATCCGTTACCAAAATGGAAAAGAATAATGATTTTACTAAAACTAAATTTTACTAAAAATGATTTCACTCGCGCCACTCAAACCTATGTTTAATGTCCGTTACTAAGACAGATAGCTGCGAAATCTCTCTTAAATGTTCTCAAACTCTATCTGATTTAAATTTGGGTTACATTTTAGTGTACCGGGTCCAGTTCAGTATACGCTGTGGTTCTATCATGAAGTTATATACACTATCTGGAGAACCCTTCAAGAACGATCTGTCCATAATAAGTAGCATTAATAAATCTTTCTAAGATTGTCAGCTTTCTGTCACATGATGTGCCAGTGCCAAGTCCACTATTAAGTGAACTTTCACAGATGTGGATTTAGTTATTTCACAATAAATTAGTTAATAGTATTGGAAAAAGTTTCAAGATATGTCGGCTAGATAAAGACGATTTTTTGAACAGTGACAAGATTTGATAAAATCATAACAAATTATTTTTCTACCCTCCGGGCAAAAAGTAGCTTTTCACCCGATTTTTGCTGATTTCCGACTCCGTCGAGCAGAAAAGTAGTATTCACACTTCGGACAATTAAAAAAAATGTCAGATCACATGTTTGTCAACCTTAACTTCGCTTCAGTCGACAATGACATGGGATCTGAAATTTTTCTTACTTTATTGCCCTAAGGAAGAAACTCATATCAAAAGTATATACGTGACGAGTTTTCTTCAACAGCTATAATATTAACTCTACATAATAAGCAACTACCGCACTTATCAGTACCGAAATAAATTTAATTAGCCATCATCTACAGACGAGTACCTTCAACTTGAATTAATAAACCTGCAAAAAAGTATGTAGGTACACAGCGTGGTCCTGTTTAATTATACATAGTTCTATATTATTGTGTCTACTATGTGACAAACAACATAGAACGTACCTTGGCCAACCAGTTGCTGGCTTCCGGCACGTCCGTGTGCTTGCCATTCTCAGTGAGGTCCCGCACGATGTCCGGGAAGCAAGCCATGAACTCCCGGGACTGGTCTTTGGAGACAGCCAGTCCTCGGGCCGCCAGGGGCATTTGCTGAGGTGTGAGGGTCGACAGGAATCTAAGGATTAAAATTACTTATTGTACCACGGGGTTAGTTATATAAACGTTGAGAAAAAAATCCTTAGAAAACCTGCTATTTATTATGGGATAAGACAGCGAACTGGCAGACGATTCTTCTAATGGTAAAAGGTAACCGTGGACTATGACACTATAGTTTTTGTAGCATTGCTTTTCTACCGGTTACCCCACCCTTCGGACTGAAACACGACTATGCCATTATGGTGGCAGGAATAGTTAAGGTGGTGGATCCATCAGTGGTCTTATTGGTAGTGACCCAACCAAACTAGCACCTTTTACGAGCTGTCTAAAACTATATCTTGTCTAAATATTATGTTTTAAATTGTTATTTAATGTAACTAAATATACTAAATACTAGTAGATAAAAAATTAAACGTACTACAAACCGCTTTAGATATAAAAGTTAGATATAAAAGTGGAAAAAATTTAAATATCAAATGCCAATGGTAATAAATCATTTATGTTGTGACTAAAAACACATTTGAATGTATTAAAATATGCTTTAACTGAAGATGACTGATGTTTGCCTTGTTTTGACAGTTTTGCAGTGTTGACTCCTCGTTTTGCGGAGATTTGGAGTTAGGCTGGTCGAGCCTCGGGGCCATGGCGTCCGAGTTGGTAACGCTCGTTGTTATGCTGATCTGCCGACGTAGCTCATGCTTGTAGATTTGCAGAAGCTTGTCCACATTTTTCTTAGTCGCAAACATTTTTATTATTTATTTATTCCAGTTTTAAAATTGTATTTCTTTTGAAACAGTTTCAGATATGTTTCTGTTTTTAAAATTGCAGCGATAATATCAACGTCGAATGCGACTGATTACAACCAGTATTTATAACCGACTGATTCTTTGTTGTGTTTTGCTTCTTGTAGTTCCAGCGGTTGACTCAAAATACGCTTAAGAGCTGTTTATAATGTTTACATTCTATTTATCGATATCGATTGTTTTATCTTTTTTAACAACAAAGTAACACAATTTTTAATCAAGGCTCCTAATATAGTTAGATAATATTTAAAAAAAATATGTTAACTCTCATAATGGTCTAAGATCCGAATCTAAGCCGCCCTTCACCGAGCTGATAATAGAATAAAACTTATTTTATAATAAATACTACATTTATTATAAAATAAGTTTTATTCTATTATCAAATAACTGGTGAACAAGATTAAATTAAATAAATAAAAAGTGATTAATTACTAGTGACTATTTTTTCGTGGTTGTCATTTTTTTTAAAGCTTACGAAATATTAGTGAAAGCATTTTCATTTTTTATGCATTTCTGTGATAGTCAGTCACTAACTAAAATAAAAATGAACTTTTCTATTTTTATTTCTATTGCTACATAGTTTAGTGTACCTATATTTAGAGCCTCGATGGCCTAGTGGTACGTGTTTCGGACTTTCATTTCGGTAGTCCAGGTTCGAACAATGCCATGTACCAATGACTTTTTCTACCTCAAGCACAATTTCCAAGAGCTGTTATGGTGAAGGAAAACATAGTGAGAAAACTCGGAATTTGTGCCCGATATGGTGATGGACTTGCCACCTGTCACGTCATGGAACCTAATATCGTCGGCTAATCGTGAGTGCATATATGCCTCCGCCTACTTTTTCAGGAATGTGGGCTTGATGGTACGGATTTTAAATCAATCACAAATTATTTATTATTATTGCACGTATACTTACCTAATAACTATTGGTGCTTCTAGAAAATATTTTTAATATTTTGTTTTATTATAAAATCTCATTAATATAAAATTTCTATTCTATTATCGATATCGACAAAAGTTGATGAACATCACTATAATGCGCACGCAGTGAAATAGACCGGCCGGTCCCCCCAAGCTAGCGGGGCGCGGCACGCGGCCGACGTCACGTAGGCACCACGCGCTGTTTGGACAAAATGGATGTTCGAACTGTCATGGCAGTCGCCTTGCGCTAATATAACATGATTCATGATACAACTTTCACAAAACAAGTACTATTCAACCAATTTTATGTCACCTCACATAAGTTGACAAAGGATTTTATTTAACCTCCAGTGAAAAAACTTATAAATTATCTCGATATTATAATATTATATAACAGTTCTTCAAACTTCAAAAGGAGGAGATTCTTAATTTAATAAATATAAGTTTTTTTAGTTGTTTGCTTTCTTTTTAGTCTTTTTTATTTGTCTTGTAAGGTACATATGTACTTTTGTGGCTATTAATCTTTCGTTATTTACTTAGTTCCAAAAATATTCTTTAATTTCGACAACCTACTCATTTAAAATAATTTTAAAGTTTGTTTTAGGTTTTATTTTTATCTTTTTTTTTATTTGTCGTTTGCGTTAATTTAGAGCCCATTAAAATAAATACATATTTATTAATTTTCTTCTTACTTTCATTTCTTCTGTTTTTATTTGTGTATATGTTTCTCATGCGATGAAACATACAATAGCTACTTCTTGATAATCATTTTTGACATAATATCTTCCATAAAATAAAGTGAAAATCAGAATATTGTTATTAGTAGAAGATCCGAACCTAAGCCAACCTTCACCGAGCTGATAATAGAATAAAACTTATTTTATAATAAATTTAGTATATTAGAGAATA
>DVZL01005576.1:0-11962 GCA_018236625.1 Lasaia peninsularis
CTTACCATCCCAGCCTCTGGTTGCATTTCCACCTTTGGTGTCTATAGGCGACGTGTATTTCTTATCATCAGGAAATCCATCAGCTTGTTTGCCATCCAATATCATAAAAAAATGGTCCTTCCATACACGCAACGTTATTTTTGTTGCCGTTTTTATGGATGATAAGGATCCTTTCGTGCGTGAGTCCGACTCGTACTTGACGGATTTATATATATTACTTAACTCTTCCTCTCAAGCACAGAGTAGTGTACAAGGCTAGTATAATAACAAAACTATGGTTTATTCCCTTTTGTAATGTCAGCGTCTTTCACGCTTATCCGTTTACGGTACTGCACGGCAAATCGAGATAACTGTCGAGTCATCACCAGTAAATTTATTATACGTACAGCCGTTCGATAATACTTACAATTAGATATATTATCTGTTCCTTTTTACTCTATTGCTCTTGGTATTTAATAAGCATTAAGATTAGTATCTTATTTCTAATTTTACAGCAACTTCAAAAAAGAGAGAGGTTAACTGAGTTATTATCAACAATAGATAATAGAATGTTGTTAGATTCGCCCGGGTCTAAAATAAAGTAACTGAAGCCGTACCTTGTTACATTAGCTGTCTGCCAGTGAAATTCCCGTCAAAATCGGTCCCGCCATTTCAAAGATTAGCGAGTACAAACAGACAGACAGTTATAAAGGATGCTCTCATATAAGAAACACGATTTTTTTGTCATTTTTACAGTTAATATTTAATACCCTTCGCGCGCAAAAATGTACTAAAAACAGAATAAAATAACTATATAAAAGGGTGCTTCCATACAAAAACTTGATTTTTTGCCGTTTTAATAGATAACTAGCATGTTAAATAATCCTCCTGAATCACTCCGTCTATTAAAAAAAACCGCATCTTACTCAACTTTACTTTACTTATCAACTTAGTTTTAAATGACTTTGTTTTATAATAAAATAGAGATGCTTCTTTTACTTCTCGTGTTAGTCTAGTAGTCTTTAAACAGATGACATTTTAATAAATAGGTAATAGTATAACCAAAGGATGCCATTAGTCTTGCCAAAGGAAATGACTGTGTTTCTATTGACGGGCCGTAACGGCTTCCAAACCGTGTAATCGTGGTTAGATTTCATTTAATTTCAAAGCAAAAAACTAATTTACCGCTTCATATATAAGACCACCTACATTAATTAGCTCATAATTAAACCAGCAAATCAGCTGTTTCAATAAAAATGTACTACTGGTCGCCTGGTAGTCGAAATTCGATTATAATAAATATAAATTAAAAGTTATTTTCCGATAATTTAAGTAGCAAATATTTATTTAGATTTAAAACATTTTTTTTTTTGTAAAAAAAATTTTTCAAAATTCTAAATGTTTTTTATACACGCCACGCGTGGACGCGTTTCCAGCCTAAGGTGAACCCCATTTAATATCAAATCGATATGATACCAAAGCTTATTTTAAATTGACATTTATTACGTGATTGACATAAATTGACATAACTTCTTTATTTTTTAACAAATTAAAATGAAATAAACACTTAATATTAAGTGAAGGCTATCAAATATTTCTAAAAACTGCATTCAAATCGGTTAAGTCGTTTCAAACATACGACAAAATAAAGTATACTTTATATAAATTTTACACGGACAGATAGCGATTACAGTTTTATTATCTATATATATATAGAAGATAGATCTGCTTAGAAATTCTATGTAGGACAATTATTTATTAGTTCAAAAGGACACTGACCACAGTATGTCAAACAATGAAATAGTTGCGATTTTATTGAGCTTTGTTGTAAACAAATATTGGATTTTGCAATTCAATCAAGCATTGTAATCCTAAAAGAATAATCTATTGATATACGCTCAAACAACGGCTTCTGATACATGCCTGGAATTATTTTTAGTAGTCCAGTAATTGTTCTGTTTTTTATTTGTATAAATAAAATAAGAATTAATGAATATATATTTTTAAATATAGAACATATTCCAATAAATAAAAAAATCCGGCCAAGTGCGATTAGGACTCATGCCTATCAGACAGCTCGTAAATGGCAAGCTAAGGTTTTAAAGGTCATTGCCAACTAGAACACTGGTGGTAGAGTGCTTTGCAGCAACTCGTCCGGGTAGGGATCCACCG
Source organism: Lasaia peninsularis (assembly GCA_018236625.1). Taxonomy (NCBI): domain Eukaryota; kingdom Metazoa; phylum Arthropoda; class Insecta; order Lepidoptera; family Riodinidae; genus Lasaia; species Lasaia peninsularis. The sequence continues at coordinate 2,152 of DVZL01005576.1, forward strand.
CCTAACCTATTCCTACCGCAATAATGGCGGTCCGGAGAAAAGGGTAACCGGTAGACTTGTACAGCAGACCTAACACCCCAGCCACAGGACAGCGACATACCTACAACAACTATAGTGTCTATAGGCCACGGTTGTCTCTTACCCTCAGGAGCGCCGTGTGCTGGTTTGCTACTTATTTCATAAAAAAGCGAAAAAGTTACATGTATGGGTGCATGTTGTTCTGGTTTTATAGATTTACTTACTCTAGGGGCAACGGAAATACGTCATATGTTAAAATTTCAATTATCTGACTTAATATATCTGGTTTACGAGCTACGGCCTGGTAATAGACAGATGGCAACGGAGTAGTAACAAGATTCTGGTTTTACGCTTAGGCTACGAAACCCTGAAAATGTTTTCCTTTTTAATTACCTTGGTCTCTTTAAAATGTTTCCTGGTTAATAAGGCGTTCTATGAAATGATTATCCGAAGTTTTACGCGTTTCGGCTTAAAGAAAGTAATATACAAGATTGTAATAAAGTAGATAGACGCTGCTTAAAGTACAAAAGAAAAAAATATTGTCACGCCCATATCCCAGAAGGGATTGGCAGAACACACTTACGCACCTACAATTGGCTAATGATATTAGGTCTCATGATGTGACAAGTGGCAAGTCCTTCGCCTTAATTGGCACAAATCAAATCTCAAGCAAGATTATATTATTTTTTAAATTGAAAAAACTCATAGCAGAAGTTGTCCAAATCTGACACACTGGACCACAGAATAAAAGGGATTTGGACGATATACCAACAAACATTAACAATAATTAAGTTTCTCTATCAGTATCTATTGAAATAACAAGGAAAACGATTCTAAATAAATAATTGAAACAAAATGAAAAATGGAAACGAACACAATTAGAATTCATAACACAAAAGCATTGCAAAAACATAATTACATGTTATGACGCTAACTTAACAAAACTAACGATTTATAACAAATAATTTCAAGACTAAAAAGCTATTTACGACACTACACTTCATAATTCCACGTCCGAGGATAATAAATTCCATGTTATCATTGATATATTACTTTTACGTAAATTTACGTTACGTATTCGCAGCTGCTCGTACAAATGAGACTTCAATATTTTATTTGTTGTATAGTGGGTGGAGTTATCGATCGCGGGCACTCCTTCCCACTTTAAAATTCATACACGAATAAGAAAACGTTATACGCAATGGAACAAAAACTATACGAAACGAACGAGAGAGATGGAGTTTAATATTTTAAAGTTCACTAGGATAGAAAAATAGGGGCCTCATTGAGAACTTCCCCTATTAATAAGCTATTAGATTACTCAAAGTCGCTCCAACCGATTGGTAGTATAGGGAATCCCAATAAACGTTGCCCCCTTCCACATCGATGGCCGTTCGAGATTCAAAAGAAGCCCTTTGAGCTCCAAAACAAAACACACGAAAGGGCCCCGCTCTAATTCTCTTTAGAATCTCCGATTTCAATTGCTCCTTCAGAAATTTGAATTTGGGGGAGGGATAAACTTTGTCACGTAGGGTCTATGTTAAAAGAGTACACATAGAACTCATAGGTACCCCATTAATGTGAGTACCCGAAGCGAGGGCGATATCAACTAAAGATCGACAAAAAACCCATTCAATCCACCTAGTTTTATAAGCCGCTCTGTTATTAAACATTCCGAATAAATAAGTATTTTTTGACGCTTTTTTTGCTCCATTATTTAGTCAATTTGAATCTTTGGAAACCCTTTGCTATAAAAGTTACTATACAAAGGTTTTTTGTCAATCGTGAATGTATGTGCGCTCTGGATACCATTTTGTCCCTTAATGCCGTTTTTTCGATATGAATCATTTTTTGTATGGCCATTATTACATTGTGCAAAGGTTGAGCCGGGTTAAGATCTTTGATATGTCACCAAGTTCTCTATAGATTGGCTTTTTAAAGAAGCAAGATTTAAAAAAGCGATATAAAGAAATACTGTGAACGAATAAGTCCTACTATAGGGTTTTTTTAAATAAAATATTTGATATATTTTATGGTTATTTTACGCTCGTGACAATAGTGACAAGCGTCGCCTTAAGACGTTATAAACATTATTGATACATCGTTATCTTTTAGCCAAAGTCATACATGTGTACGACGACAATGACGAGCAGCAGAAATAGGTAAGACGGTGGTTTTAATCCGAGCAATCTAGCACCTATCATAACAACGGTTATGATTATTCTAATTTTATTGTATTCTCATTTACACACTATTTGGTAATCAATTCAAAAATTAAAATATTGTCTCGTTGTATACAATAATTGTTAAGTATTTAGTTAAATTAGTCATAACAAAAATAAATATCATCACACCTACATCCCCGAAAGGGTAGGCAGAGATACATACCTCATGATGTTTTTCTTCATCGTAAGAGCATTTAGAAAATGTGCTTAAGTTAGAAAATCTAATTGGTACATGGCGAGGTTCGAAGCCGGACTACCGAAACAGAAGTCCGAAGTGTGCACCCCCAGGCCACTGAGGCTCTCAATAATTATTAAGTAATAATAACTTAACATAATTAATTAGTATGAGTTATTAATTTTCTACATCGTGAAGGGTAACAACCCTGCTTGTTAAATTTTCTTATGGTTTACATTTCTTGCATAATCTCTTAAAGCATTAAATCATATTTTGTTGAATCTATCTGGAACTTACCTCGATCGGCATCACAATCTAACCTGGCTTTCTTTTTTTCCTGTCCATAGTATATAGAAAGGAAAATAAGTAAGGAAAATGATAATAAAATAAAAACCTAAAATTCTTCCTCTTCCTACCCGGCAAGCGACCTGGCTTGAAGATATGTAAATATCTATATACCCATAAAAATAAATAAAATTGGAGCGCTTTTTACTATGTGCATAATATGTATATTTACAAAAACAATTTTTTTTCTAATAAAATCCCTGAAACGGCTGAACTGATTTTCAGGAAACTTTCACTGATAGACAGTTAATGTAATAAGAAACGGCATAGGGTACTTTTTTTTTAATCAATAAATTAAATAAAAACGCGGACAAAGCAGCGGGCACAGATAGTGTGATAAATAAAAAATCTAATTACAAAAAATATATTTCTAAAACACGTAATACACTTTGACCTCTTTACTCGAGCTAATTTGTTGAATCTGCGAACACTAAAGACTGTCAGTAAATTTGGGACCAAAATCACGTTCAAGATGAAAGATACTGGTTAATTGTTTGCTGTATAAAGGTCTTCCTAGTTTGCGATTCTGTAAAAAGTTTGTGTGATCTTAGTGACAAAAGTATAATCAATATATTTTACTATATAATGCTGTATATACCAATTAAATACTAATTAAATACTACTAACAAAAGTAATTTACAATTTATAACACACTTATACAGTAAATTAATACAACTAATAAAAGTAATCCACACTTTTAACACACTAATATTACAGTAAAGTGAAAACGACCTAAAAATTTAATCCACATTTTTCACACTAATATAGTTAGTAAATACAACTCCATATGAGTATTTTAAACAGATACATATAATATGAATAACTTTGTCTTTATACAGTACTTGACATAGCAAATTGTATACTAATTTTAGAATTCCATAAGTGGGTATGTTCGTTCAGTATTTACGTGCTCTTAAACTGCTCAAACAATATTAGTGTACTTTAGACCAGTTGCACATTTAACTTTGGAAAAGAATATACTAGATTACTTTTCATTCCAATATCTCAATGGGTTTCTTATAATTAAAACAAATAAAAAACAGACCAAGTGCAAGCCGTATTAACTATTAACTTAACTTTAGGGCAGCGGCGCACCTACAACATCTATGGTGTCTATAGGCCACGGTTGTCTCTTACCATCAGGAGACCCGTGTGCCTATTCGCTGTCTTATACCTACTATAAAAAAACTGTAAAAACTACAAAAAACTGTGTTTGTTTTGATATAGAAGGCCCCCTTTAATTATTAATTTTATTCCGTTTTTAATATTTGTTGCTGCAGCGGTAACAGAAATAGATTAATTTACAAGATAAATCCTGGTGGCAGACCGATCCGTAGCTGTCTTACATACTGATTTGTGTGGATTGTAGTGCTTTAATCAAAACTTCGTTTTTCTTTCGTGGACTTCATATTTTTTATAATATTACTAGTAATGTTTTTACTAGGTGGTAGAGTCTTGCAACGACTCACCCGGATTGGTACCATCGCCTAATATAATTCTACCATAATAGACTCAGTGCTCGCCATTGTTGTGTTCTGGTTTGGAGGGTAGGGTAGCCGGTAAACCTACTCACGCAAAAGGCTTACCATCCCAGCCTCAGGTTGGCAACGCACCATTTTCACCTTTGGTGTCTATAGCCGACGTGTATTTTTTACCATCAGGAAATCCGTCTGCTTGTTTACTTTCTAATATCATCATTGCTTTCTTTTGTTCGGTATCGCTCCGCGTCTTGTTGCGTATTCGTAAAACATTTGCTTACGAAACCTTAAAAACTAAACTCAACAGTGTCGTATCATTTGATCTCTTTTCGTTAAACTTTAATCTCATTCAAAATATCTCTAAAATACGTAATCCACTGTGACTTCTTTACTCGGGCTAATTTGTTGATCGTCTGAGCAAGGCTGCCAGAAATTTCGGATCGGATTACGCGTCCAAGATGGAAGATACTGGTTGATTATTTGTTGTACCGCCGTTCTACTTGTTTACACACTTCGACTAATGTTTTCCCCTTTAGTGGTTCGAGGACAATCTCGGGTTACTTGCAAGACTTGGCAAACGCCATTCGCATATTAAACATTTATGTTAGTTGAGTACTCAAATCGTTTACCCCGAGGTTCATAAATATTCATAATGAAATATTTACTTTCGTTTTTGTAATATTATTTTGCCTTAAATATTATAACTTTTATAATACTAGCTATGCCCGCAACTTCGTTCACGTATTTATTATATTTAAAGTACCCTAAGCAGTCCTATCAAAATCAGTCCAGCCGTTTCAGAGATGTAGCTGATACAAACTGACTAACGGATAGAATTCTAAAAAATATTTTGGTATATTATGTACCTTGTAAGCATACACATGTATTTAGTAAAAAGCGATTATTTTAATATTATATACCTACAGATACTCCAATTTCATTTATTTGTATAGATTTTAATAGCATTTTTATGTGTTCGAGATATATTGTTAAAGAAGAAAAATCTCATCTCTGACTGGAATTGAACTCACACTCCGTCATTCCCTATCGATAATCTATAAATAATTATATAGATATTTATAGATCATCGAAAAAAAGGAGGATTGTTTTTTAATTGACGATTTGTAACATATTTAAAAAAAAATACGATAACTTATAGATCGTCTTTCTAAGACTTGTTATATAATATCTAAATTTACAATTTTAAGGCGGATGAATTTTCTGATGACAATAATATGTTGTTTATATTCTATATTACTCATTTTTGGCGGTTAGTGAAACTTCCACATATTCATATTATTTTAAATGAGAAACACAAATGTACATACTTTTTCACATAATATTATAACTTATAATTGAAAATTATCTTTTAAATAGCATCATTACAGCATCATCAGGGCTAAAACTTAAGATTTAAGTTATATGAGAAAAAGTACATGTGTTTCTCATTTAAAATATGAGTGTGTTGTTTAACTTAGAATGTTACCAGTTTACGCTATCATTTTTTATGGGATAAAGCAGTAAAAAAGCATACTGATCCACGGACAATTAAGGCTTAAAGAAACGTTATGTGCGTCGCAATAAATAATATAATAATACTAGCTGTTGCCCCGCGGCTTCGCCCGCGTATGACTATTATACAAACAAAATCTAGGCAATTGTGAAATGAAAACGAATCGATTATATTTATATGTCATCAAAACATTTCCATACAAATATTAATCCCCTCCTCTAACCCTTTCTCCCTTTTTTGCAGTAAAAAGTTAAACTTCCTCAAGGTTAATTCTGTCTTTGTACCAAATTTCATCAAAATCTGAGCAGTGGTTTAGTAATAAAAGCATAACAGACATACAGACAGACGTGGTTACTTTCGCATTTATAATGTTATTACGGTTTACGGATGCAACATGAAAACGAATCGGTGATATTTATATTATGTCATCAAAGCATTTCCATACAAATATTCATCCCCTGCCTTCCTTCCCCCCTTTTTGTAGTAAAAAATAGCCTATATTCTTAGTCAAGGTTAACTATATCTTTGTACCAAATTTCATCTAAATCTGATCAGCGGTTTAGTCGTGAACGCGTAACAAACATACAGAGTTACGTTATTCGTACATATATCAAGAAAGTGTGTAAAGAAAACTAATATCCAACTCGTTCATCTGAATTTCACTCATATAATCTCTTTCTATTTCACATTACTGACACCATCACGTTACTTTCGCTCCAACTACTGTAAGACATCAAATTATTTGATACATATCTTACGATATCAAACTTTCCAGTCGTCCAACTTAATCTTTAACTTGACAATCTGCTGGTTAAAGTTTATCCAATACTTCCCCGAAAGCCATCGCATCAATGGTCGGATAAATTTCTGGCAACAGCTGCTGATTGCTTCTTTAGATTGTACAAAACTTAATCTCTGTTGCAGAACCGTATTGAGTTTCCTTTTTGCTCGGTTGAAGTATTTTTTATTGTCCCTAAATGTCGCCTAAGCTTGCTTTAAATCTCAAATTACACGGTAGCGACTCGTCGATGTAATCTTAGGACGGTTTTGTAGTATATTGGTTTTGAACTCGTTTTTGTCCTGTTTTTGCACTAGTAGGTGTAACTATAGGCGGACATAAGTCAAGTTTTGGTTAAAAGTTTGCGAGTTTTAACCAATTCAAATATAACATATTGAATTTACTATATTCAAACCGACTTCAATTAAAGGAGGAGGTTATCAAGTCGTCGGAATCTTTTTTTTATGTAATTTCCCCAATTATTCGAAGACGCCTGAATCTTTTTGGATAATTTTTTTACCTCACAGATTGTCAATTGGTCACTATGTCCAGATCTGATGGTGGGATCCTAGAGAAAACGAGAGAAATCTTCACATTTTATAAGAACAGTTGATAGGATTTGGGTATTTTATTTAAATTATACGAGTATGTACATACATGGATGGATAGGTTCAGAGGTGATCACATAACAATTTATGGCGATTGGTTCAGTGCTTTTTGATATATGATTTAAAAATGCCTCAACCTAATACCTTTAAACCACCAATTACAATGACAGAATGACCTCATACAATGACAGGATTCACTTTCCGACTCTTATTTCTTCGCTTCTTATGATCTTTGGAATTTCCAATAATGAATCTATAGACACACGTGTGCTTTTCCACATTCCCTAGCTTGAGTTTTTTGAGTCAACTTCTTTTATAGATGCCTGTAGGTTTTATGGTGTTTAGATATTTATTACCCACTAGCCGGGCTAGATGATTAAAAAATTAATTAAACAAAGCAAACACTACAATTTTAATATGCGCCGTTCGGAATTTCTCTTGTCCAATCCAACGCTGAAAGTTTTTCATTATTAAATTTCGCCGAGTTCATTTGTTTGTTCAACTTTTACAAAAACAGCGCAAACAAAATACAATACAAATCAAATGAACGGCAAATTAACTTTTCGCAGCAAAAAAAGCAAAAAAGCGATTGAATAAAACAGCTGTACCTACGTAAGACAACGATGCATTTGAAACAATATTTGCTTAGCAATATACAATAAAAGACTGTACACACAGACAGCAATTACTACACCGGTAACATATTTGTTTAGGACTGAGGAATAGAAGTGTTTTCGAGCGTGCCAAGACATTTCGTTCGTGGTATTTCTTCTCCAGTATTACTGATCGAAATGATGTATTTCAAATGATATAATCTTCAATCCATTCTTTAAATGGATGCAATAAGGTTGGGATTCGCGTGAGATGATTTGTCATTCAGAATCAACTCGCTGGTTGTGCATGTAAGCGCTCGTATGCCTACCGTTCGATTGTGTAAATACCAAAGCAGAGACAATAATGATTCGAAACAATCGTACGGTATAATGTGTTTGATTTATTAAACGATGCTTGGGAATTCCAGATTAATCCTGTTTCTGTTACGTAATAAATGGTATATCGCTTCTAGGTAATTTGATAAAACAGATACACCCACTTCGTAAAATATTATATAAGATGAAACGAATGATATGAATCCACAAAGTGAGCCTATTGGTTACGAATCAGATTTCCAAATTTATATTCCACGTATCAATTACAATTTGTCTTTGTGATTTCAATCTTTGATAAAATGACCCAATTAGTTTTGTATTTAAGTCATTGTTTTAATTGCTAAAGCTAGCTACTAGCTCTATAACTTATATGATATTCATGTTTAAATTTAATGCTCATCGTCGTGATGTTCCGATTTATATCTTTGTGTAGTCGTTAATTTACTGATGCAAAAATATTATCTCAACCTTCGGTTTTTAAGTTTCTATGAGCGATATAGTTAAATCATAAAATACTAGCAACTGCAATTCGGGTAAAGGGTTCCGTATCATATCTGTAATAATCGCAAAAAAATCGTGTTTGTGTATATATCCTGTTTTTAGTATTTGTTGACATAGTGGCAAGAGAAATATATTATCTGTGACAATTTTATTTATCTAGCTATCACGGTTCTTGAGATACAGCCTGGTGACATACGGATGTATAAAACAATGGACGGTTAACGGAGTTATACGGCTAGAAATTTTTAATTTTTAAATTCGCAATATGTTTTGTGTGAATTATTTTAATAACATAGGTAAAATATAAGTAAGAGGGCAGAATTTTTTCCGACATATTTTTATTGTGTAATAACATACACCCTTTTTAACGAAGTCAGTTAAAAAGCAGCCTATTTGTAATTCTTGTGTATAAGCTGTGTTACTGTAAAGTTTCATTCAGTATCGTCCAGTACTTCTTTCGTAAATGAGTAACAAACATCCATTCATACTTACAAACTTTCGCGTTTATAATATTAGAAGGATTATCCATGTTTTTAATAAAATATTCAAATAGGTATCAACCAAACCAATATTATAATACAAGTACATAGTATCCTTACTTAGAGTTAGATCAAATTCTGTATTTACTTCAAAGATATGGCAAAAAGTAATATCTAAAATACTTAACAAAGTATTAAAGGGTATGGTGAAGTCAGCAGGCTCGAGTGGCAAGACTGTATTTTAATAAAGACAGTTATTGTCTCGCTACAAATGAACGAGCGAAGCGGAGAAGGGGAAAAAATATTAAAACTTCCTTATTTGTTTCCCCAACATTCTCGGTGAAACCTTTTCGCTAACTTTCTTTAATATAACTACGTTAACTTCAATATATGTTTGTGTTGCGTAATCAATGTGTTTCGTAATGGAAATCTTTGGGTTGATTAGAAAAAAATGTCAAATCAGCGATTCCACTATATGCGATATCTATACAAATAAACAAAATTGGAGTGTCTGTATGTGATATAAAAATAATCGCTTTTTACCAAGTGCATATATATATTTACAAGGTAGGTACATATGCCAAGACAATTTTTTTTTAGAATTTTCGTCTGTCTGTCTGTTTGTACCCGCTAATCTCTGAAACGGCTAGATCGATTTTGATGTGACTTTCACTGACAAACAGCTTACATTATAAGGAACAGTTTAGGGTTCTTTTATTTTAGAATTTTATTTTAGAAATCTATAAAATTAAAGTCGCAGAC
>DVZL01005577.1:0-11960 GCA_018236625.1 Lasaia peninsularis
GTTTTCTCTAACAGTAATTCAAATACCTTCTTACGAAATCTTTTAAGTGGAAGTGATTTAAGATTATCAGGAATATGATTATATATATATCAATAGACATGCAATATACGTTATTTTTATAAATTTTAAGCTTTTGATGAGCTACATACAGCTTCTCACTATTTCTAAAATGTGAAATTCCTAGCATTTTGGCATTTGTTTTAAACAAATAACTATGTTTCTTTACAAACATACATACAACTAGGATATATAAACAAGATAGAGGTAAAATTTTAAGAGACTTAAAAAATGGTTTACAAGAAGTGTATTAATTTTAGTGCCCGAAAATAAAGATAATAATTACCAAAGTTTACATTTTCCATTGTTAACATGTAATGGAATTTTACTGCGTATGCTTTGTGATTAACACTCGTACATTCCTAATTCAATATATTTTATGTTTTCATAAGCTCGTTTGTGTTTTACTGTACAAAATCAGATGCTTCGTTTCAAGTTTATAATATAGAAAGAAGAAAACTGATTATTTTATTTACTCAAGACACTAATTCGTTTTTTTTATTGTTTATTTAATTAAAACCAAAACAAGAAAGATTACAAATAGTTTTGCACTTATAATATTGCTTGGTCTCGTCACTTAAACACATAGTTCGATCATACGTATTATAAGAAAGTTTTGAACGATGTCAATTTTTTTTTGATCGCATAGTTACACAGTTGCTCTTTAAATGTAATGAGTATGTTTCTATTGTTTTTTTATATTTAATTCCCAGTTATTAATTGGTTATTGCATAAAGTCATAGAAGTTACTATAGTTAAGTCTTAAGAAATAAAAGTACAACTGGGAAGAAAATCTAGAGTCATTACAAATAATCTCCTGTCGGTACCTGTGTATTATAGAGTATCTGCCATTCTATCAGGCAGAATGGAAGAGATGAGCATATTATGTTAACTGGTTACGGCTAAAAAGAACATTGGTTGTAAAGTGCTGTGCAGTAATTTCCTGCCGCTAAAATGACATTATAGTTTTATACTTCAGCGGGTGGGGTAGCCGGTAGACTTGCACATCAGGCCTGTTAGTCAGTCCACATGACAGTAACACACCTACACCATCTATAGTATATATTCGGCTACGGTAATCCCCAAAAGATCAAAAGAGTTTTACCCCGTGTTTGTCCGGGTCCTCTGTACAGAATAGATCATCTACCTCCCTACCAGACAGCACATAAGAAGTATGCATAGGTAAACTGTGACTTTTCCAACAGACCACTAGTATAGCAACTCGCCTGAATAGGGAACCATCGCCTTATTTATTCCTGCCGACATAATGACATTGTCATGTTCCGGTCCGGAGGGTGGGGGACTTGCAGATAAGGTCTATCAGCCCGAGCATAAGACGCATCTGCGACATCCATAGAGTCTATAGGCCACGATAGTCTCTTGTTGGCATCTTTGTACACCATCTGGACAAAATGATCACACGATACACTGAATATTTTAAACTATCGCCGTGAGTTTATTTTACAAAAGCTCAGCCTTTTCATGTAAATCCTGTGAACATATTTATTCCATCCTTTCCCCATCATCCATCACCTTATAATACTATGGGTGTTATTCAACGATACTAAAATATAGAAATACTAAAGAAATATATTCTAATTTAATTAAAATAAACGCAGACAAATATTTATGTTAATCACATAAAAATACCTTAAGTCAGGAATCGAAATTAAGCCTTTCGAATGGTTGGTGACTAATCAAATAAAATAAAAAAATATCGTCATGAAAAATTAGGCAGACGTACATATATGCACCCACGATTAACCGACGATATTAGGTCTCATTATGTAAAAGGTGCCAAACCCGTCGTCACATCGGGCACAAATCTCGGGTTTTCTTTCGATGTTTTTTTTTACCGTAAGAGCATTCGGAAAATGTACTAGAAAAGCTCATTGGTACATCGCGGTATTCAAACCTGGACAACCAAAATGGAAGTCCGAAGCGCGTACCACTAGGCCACCAAGACTTCAGTCAAATATCCCTGAAACAAGGAGCTTAAATATTAATAATAGACGGTGTAATATTTATGTAACCTAAAGTATTGGGTTAATTCCACTATTGATTGTGAGCTGTAGCGGTACTTAACTGAATGAGGGTTAATCTGAAAATTTGGCAAGATCCTAAAATTGAGTTAGGTTGCGATGTATCGATTAATCACTCCATCCGAAGGGTCAGAGGGATAACGAAACTGACGTAGCTCGCTAAAAAGCTCAGGGATTCAAATTTATGTTCGTGAAATAGATTTACTCTATAAATATTAAATTACAAGATCCTATGCCGTAAAAAATGAAAAATTAATAAAAAAATATCGTGAAATCTATACCTTCGAATAGGTAGCTTGAGGTACATGAGGTACGCGATTAGCCGCGATATCAGATCAGGTCAGGAGAGGTGGCAAGACGGACGGACGAATGTTGTCGTGACGATATTTATTTATTACTTTCAATATTAAGTTCTTAGCGTTAATAAAGTTGACTGACACTAATACATGCAAATTAAATTATTTAGGGTTGAATTGCTTTGTGTAATTTGTCATCATCATCATTATCATCATAAATTAATGATCATTGATTATTTTTAAGTCAATATTATAGATTAACCATTCCTTGACAATTATTGCCGTGGTCTCGTCATACAAACCCATCAATTTTGGAGACTCTTGACACCACCCTTTAACTAGGTAGATTGCTTTCAATTATTATAAATCGTTTCCAATTCGGGACACCAAAATGGTTCTGGATTTTATATAATAGTTAATAAATAGTTATTGCTAGGCCAAATAGGTTCTTTATTAAGAACGTATTTGGCCTAGCGGTACGTGCCACGGACTTTCATAATCTAGGTTCTAACCCTACCATGTACCAATGAGTTTTTCTAGCTTAAGTACATTTCAAGAAACCATCGTGAGAAACCCGGGGTTTGTGCCCGTTATGATGATGGGCTTGTCACCTTGTCATGGGAACTATAAATATCGTCGGCCAATCATGGGTGCCTATGAACCTCTCCTATCGGGGATATTAGCGTGTTGTTATTTATTTATTTATGTTATAAATTTTAAAGTCTACTTACAAAATATTATGACAATGACACATGACTGGCATGTTGGTCGAGAGGTTAACTCGATCGCTCTTTCAGGAATAGGCGTATGTAAACATGATAATAACATGACATTTGTAAACATAATATTATAAGTAGAATATTTAGTGGCTTTACTATCGGTTTATGTGTTAAGGTGCCAATTCCGAAAATCAAACATTTTACATTTGGCCCATCTTTAACAAAAACAACTCAACACACTTTTAATACAAAATAGTTAACTTTCCAATGCAATGAAACCTAAAAATATAAATACAAAAATAAAAACTTCTCAAAAGTATATACTAGGTATACATTATGTAGTTTGGGTCCATATTGGGTACCATATTCTACTTTTATAATTAAGTCACAACAATTGTAGAATTTTATTTATGCTGAATATGTGTAATTTGACCGTCTCGTTGATCGAACGGTTACTGTGAAGCTTGGGTACGATTCCCGATGGGGCAAGCATTTGTGTGATAAATATAGATTTCTGTATTTATTATGGTACATGTTTAAGTATTTATATGTATAAATAACGTTGTTGGACACTCAGAACACAAGCATATAATTTGGTTATTTTGGAGTTAGATCAATTTGTGTAATTTGTCCATATTTATTTATTTATTTATTTGTATTTCTGGAGGAAATTGTACTGTGCAGAGGAGACGATCAACCCTCTGCCTGGCAGCTCTTCGTATGGGAGCATAGGTTAAATACGAGTAAATTATAATCAACAAGATCGCTGGTTTCAGATAAAAATTCAGATTTAGATAAATTTATTCACATATACCGTACATATGGTACTTTTGCGCGTAAAGTATTAATGATGGCAGAAAATTATACTGCAACTTGCCTGGACAGCAATCCGTCGCTATAATGACGGTGTTTGACTCTGACATGTTCCGTTTAAGAAAGTAAGGTAGCTGGTGCAATTGGGACGTTACATAGAATTAGAATAGTGGCGCACGTTTCACAACATAGAGTTCAGTAAACCACGTTATCTTTTACCATAAGGAGAGCCGTGTGCTAGTTCACTGTATTATCATATAAAAAAATCTCAAGTTCGTAATCCTAATAAAACATGTTTGTTTTATTAAAAAAATAAAAAAATATATGTCATCACTCTTATATCCACAAAACGGTAGGCATATATTATACTTAAGCTCCCACAAATAGCCGACGATATTAATTCCTTTACTGTGGCAGGTGTCACTGCTAAATCGGGACTTGAACATTGGGCTTGATGATTGGACAGCAACATTACACACCTACAATATATAATATGGTGTCTGTAGGCCTTGTTATATCTCACTGTTAGGAGATCCGAGTGCTTGTTTGCCGTCTTATCCCATAAGAAAAACAAACCCAATTCCAGGCAACGTTAGTTTTTCAGATAAACAGAAAAAAACTCCCAGAACATGTTGTCCTACCTGGGAATCGAACCCGGGACGTCAAGTCTCAAAGTCGGACACCGACTACACTATCACAGAGGCTATTTATTTATTTTATGAAATAAAGGTAATAAGGGATAGTTACAAAATGAAACAACTGGTTATTGTTTGAACAATGTCCATATTATATTTATTACCACATACACACGGCACGATGTGAACCTTGTCTTAAATCATTGTATTATAATAGGTATATGTACATTGCACAATGTGTATACATACATCGCCATACACACGCCCCAAGAGGCTGTATGATTATATATCTCATAGTATTATGTACGTTATAATAATGTAATATTCCAATAAGGTAAAGTGCACTGGTGCACGAAATCGGGGCGGCGGGCATACTCACCGCATTTTATAAAATGTTTGATATTATCATTATTTTAATAAAGAGATGCCGTAAAAACTAATTTCTTCAATACAATTTATATCCATATTGTATACAGATTCATGTAACATATCATACACAAAATAACGAAAATGCATCGATGTTGACGGGAACGCCACTACCGTATGCCTATCGTTACCTCTTTTCTCTAAATTTAAATGTACATGACACCAAATTCGAACGTATATAAATCCAAATTTACTTTAATGTAAAATCTTAGGTAATTGATTTTTATTGCTATAGAAAATCAGTCAGCACGCGAAGCACGTTATCGAGAAGTAACCGCGAGAACGAAACCAAGCGTAGCGATGGCCGACTCGAGTTATTTTACTCGGTTCATTCGAGTTCATTAAACTCAAACATTATTTGACTCGACAAAGAGTCGACAACATAGAAAACTACGTTGGACATAAGAAACTTAGTTACCAAAAAAGTGATAAAAAACTATCAAATGTAAAGATTAAATTTATTTTTAAGTAAAATTATTCAGGTGAGTGAAGATAATATTAATCGAATTGTTCGAGTAAAAAGTATACAACTCGACCATCGCTAACCAAGCGGGCGGCGTTGCGCGGGGTGGGGAGTGCGGGAGGGGGGGTGCGCGAGCGCTGGAGCTACTGTGGTACAAGTGTCTTATCTGATTTTATAATATCATATACAATTAACATTACCGAAATGATATACTGAAAACTTCGGTTTTGTGTACGAAGTGTACAAAACAACCTTATGAAATAAAAAAATGTTTTTACTTGCTTGTTTTTCCTAATTCCTAAAAATGGTATTTTGAATACTTTAACATAAATTAATAAAAAATCTAACAATCTGTACTTTCTTTTAATACATTTTTTATCCAATCAAACATTTTGAATAGTATGACAACTTCAGTAAAATGTTTTTTTAAAGTGATAGGTATTTCAAAAGTGGGAGTTATGACACTCGTAACACAGATGCCACTTCAGCCCGCCTCGAATCCTCAGATGCTATTCTCACAGACACGCTCTGTTGCTGAGTCAACCGATCAGTTTGAATCGGTTCGTGTGGAGCCAATGCGCGTCCGGTTCTACGCGAATAAGTATACCTTTGGTCCTTGAAACATTAACTTGGCCATCGCCGAGTAAGCAAAGCTACTGATCTAAGGCCGTCACGGCGACTCTACAAACTTTACCAGTCTGTCACTTTATTAGATTAAAATTAATTATTATCTTTAATAACGATATAAAGTAGATAGTGTAAAATAATGTAGAATGTCATTATACAAAATATAATTAATTGCTTTTTTATATTTTTTAAATATAGATGAATATCATACCGTAAGTCGCAATATTAGGATTACATAACGAATTTTAAATAAATTTGAGATCTCGCTTAGTATTACGTATTCTTATCTGATAATAAAACATCACTAATTGTAAATGAAAAAGAATGTTTACAAGCGAGAAGGCATCGGCGGCAATCGTAGAGTGTTACACTACGTCTGATCTCAAGCTACGAGGGATCGTAGACTCCTTTGCTAAATACGCACAATGTCTACGAGACATCACGCGGAGAACGATCACGCGCACCGTGAGATCCTAAGCTACGAGCGATCACAAGTACTAGGAGAATCTAACATCTCGTAGAACCAGTCATCACGCGCTACGAGTTATCACATACTGAATACGATCCCGTAGCTGTTAAGCCAGACACAGGCTAAAGGAACGAGAGCAAACGAAATTGTTTCGTTTGTTTATCTGCGTCTGACGTAACACAGGAATCGCCGTCTCGGTAAAATTGCCGAACATGAATGCACACCGAGCCACTATAACAGCTCTACTCACAGGCCATATTGTTTTTGCTAAATTGATAAATATAAAAATATCATTATAACATATATCTAATTTTATTTATTTAATATTGTAATTATAAACTCAACTACTATTTTATAAATTGTCTTTATCATATAATTAATTATAATTGAAGCAATGAATGTAATATTGCGTGTATTGCTTAGTGGTTTTCGAAATTCTATCTAGCCATTTTTATTAAATTATAAGTAATTAAAATAAAGAGAAACGTATAATGGCCCGTGCGCGTGAGCTCTAGGGAAACTAATAGAATCATACGTCACTTTAACAAACCACAATCAAAATGTAAAAATATCGTTAACTAAATCCTGATTGCACCACAAATGACTCTAATAATAACGATCAGCTGGTACCGAATAATACGTCTTTTTACACATGCGGCTAACTATTTATATACAATAGTAATTGTCTTAATGTGTCGTCTCGATGCAGTCGCGGCGAACCGATGGCTTCTCACGAACGAGCAAAACGAACGTCTCTCACTATATAATGTTTGTATGTTTGTACTCGAACTCGCACGGGGATAAGCGGCCGTGTACGCTTCTCCTACATTAAAAAGGTCGGTAAGAAAATATAATTATAGTGAAAATGTAAGAGTTAATGAAATAGCCGACGGCGGCAGGATGCGCGTGCTTCGCACCGCCGCCGGCTTGGGCCTAACAATTATAACGTTTCATCGTAATAATTAAATATTCTAAGAAAAAATGTCTTAAATACCTATAACACCGTAAATATAAAACAAATAATTACGTTATTTTGTTAGGTATGATATCGATTTTCCGACCGTCTTTAAAGACTTCACACCTTTCGATTTTATTATCAATTTCCTAGCTAACGTTTAACAACATAATCGCGGTCGCGTCTCTCGCGGCGTGTGCGCTGCTCGAGCTCGCTCGGCGCGAGCGCACAGGACTCACGTAGCGAACGATGTCTCGGCACGAACGAACAAAAAACGCGAAGCGAGCGCGATGCCCGGCGGCGAACGCGCTCCGTCTAACACTCCATTATTTAATTAACTACATACTCATAAGTAATAAATTACCTTTAAAAAGAATATTGATTTATTTCGTATCATTTTCAATATTTTTTTTTGTAACAGGAAACATTTATATTTATAACGTATTTATATAATAATAGCATTTAAAAGATTGTTCATTGTTATTACCTAAAATTTAATA
The DNA here is from genome assembly GCA_018236625.1 of Lasaia peninsularis. Classification (NCBI taxonomy): domain Eukaryota; kingdom Metazoa; phylum Arthropoda; class Insecta; order Lepidoptera; family Riodinidae; genus Lasaia; species Lasaia peninsularis. Next base: position 8,003 of record DVZL01005577.1, read on the forward strand.
CCTAGATTTATAATATTAATGTTAATTGATGTAGGTAATGAGTAATAATAGTAAATAACGAATGATTGCAACCGAGTGCACGTGTGTAGCGAACGGAGTCGACGTTCGGGACGTGCGGTGCTCGTCGAGCCTGCGAACATTGCACGCCCAGCACGACAGACACCTACATGCTGTAAACTAGACAAAGTGGTCGTCAAAAATTTTGCCCAGTACCTAACAAATATATGATTAATGAATTGACTTCATATTATTCTATTATCTCAAACCTGCGCATTATTTGGCTGTAATTTCTTAAAATCCCTGTCTTTAGTGTATTGAAATGTTTGAACAATTTGAGTATACCATCGTTTTGTATGAAAACTGTAACTGTTTACAATATTATTAATTTGATTAAAACTTTAAATACGACTAAGTACGGTGAGACTCCGCGTTTCAAATGGAGCCGCGAATTTTTTAACAGTGGTCTTACATTAAGGTAAATACAATCGTAAGAAACAATGAAGTATTAATTACGTAATGCACAAAATTATTATTTATTATAATTACAATACCTACTTTCAAAGGTACAAGATAAAAACGAATTATTATATTAACGCGATGAGAGATATTTTGAAATTTTTTACTTAGCTTCCCAAACGTTCTTATGAATCGTAAATATGATCAGGTTATCCTTAGGATAAAAGTTTATATCATAATACATATTATTAGAAAGTATGTATATGCAACTCTAACGTAATCTTATAGGGAAGTAATCCAGATTTTCTACAGAAACCGAACAGCCGTTAAGAAGAAGTGATTTTATACAATTCGAATTAGGCAAAAAGAATTACATTCATAGGTAAAATATGCGCATTATTATTATAGTAATTATAATTATATTTGACATTAATATTAAAAATAGATAGAATAAAATATGTGTGGTGGACGAGCGAGATAGCGCGCGGCGAACGCGCGGTCGCGAACCGCGTTATTGTCTCCGGTCTGGTCGTGGCTTAAGCGCCATTCGACCAGCCCCTACCGACCTACGTACCGCTACCAAACAACTCACCTCTGTACACACGGACACGAGGGAGGGAAAGCCCAATAACTAATAAATCAAAAACTTTACTTATGAAAAGTTCTAAGAAGCATGAACAGCTTAGTCTAATTTTGCAAGTAAAATTTAACGGCGTCAATTTCAAAATATACACCACTTATCCAATTGTCGTATAAAACAATGTTCGCATAAAAGATAGACATGCAAGTATTTCTTAGGTCGTTATAACTATGAATTAATAAAATATTAAATACCTCCCTGCAATAAATTACCTAGATGCTTTTATATTACGAGTTTTTTTTGTAGTTTAATCGTTTATTATTGACAACACATCTACGGTACAGTCGAAGCGAGAATTTGAAAAAATACCAGTTTAAACTATCTTTCGTTCACAAGACAAAAGTGGATTATTGTTATTTACAATAGATAAACCCCCTTATAACAAAGGAATAAATCTGATCGTATTTTTAATTTGGCGTCGCAACAAACTTGTTTATTATGACGTCAAAATAAATGTAGAATACGATTTGATGTTTTTTTGTAATAAGGGGGGAGACAGAGTTTTGGGTAGGGTAGGGGTGTGGAAGAGTTGTGGGTGGGTAGGTGTGAGGTTGAGATGCCGCGGTCGACGGATCGGTCCGCGCGTGGCCGGACGGATGGGACGACCGATGCGGCGCGTGGCGCGGGGTGCGGTCGCGGCCGCGGCTCGACGCGCGGCGCGGTGGCGGCGCGGGCGCTGTGTCACAACGGGATGGCGGCGTTTCGTTACGCGCCACCACGCCGCTCGCCACCTGTTTATTTAATATTAAATAAATATTAACACGCCCATATCCAAAAGGGTTAGACAGATACACATATACACTCACGATTAGCCGAGTTGATGTGACGTGTGGTAAGTACACTACTTCTCATAGAACAAGTTGACGTGATGAATTTTGGCGGGATTGAGAAAAAAATTTGACGCAAATTTTTCACAATTATCGAATCTCATGTATATATTGAACAAAATTATTCAATTTTAAATAATATACTTAAGTCATACATTTGAGAAAAAATTAGTGTATCGTATATTTTTTCCGCGCCGCCAAATTTCTCTGTCTATTTTAAATTTGATGTAAATTAATTAAACTTCACTAATGGCATCTGCTAACGAGTACGCCCATGGCGAAGTTACTAATCATACATACATCAGTCTAATTATAACGTATGTAAAACTGAAATACATACATATATATTTTTACACCTTTCAGAAATACGACATCGGAGAGGCTTTTCCTAAGTATGTTTGTATTTTCCAAGGTTGTATACTAATCTTTCTGAGATACCTATATTAAACTGACACCTATATCTAAACACAAATTTATATCTCTGATGATACTACTGCTCGTATTTATTAATAGTCTTAACTAAGCGTGAAAGAAATCAGCAATTGTGTCAGCCCTTATAGGTACTGGGTACCTCCCTTTTGCGAGTATTTATTAGCACATAAGCTAAGTCATAGTCGCAACATTCTTGAAAGACACAGTCATCACGAAGTGGTACTCCTAGGGACTACTAGTATGCGACTAAATCTCGCCATCTGTCTCTGTTGGCCGCATTTTTCTTCACTTATTTAGACTCCAGCCTTCATTCATTTTATTTAATGTGTAGGTATAGATATTTTGCTTAACAGAAAATTCACTTATTTATTCATTTCGTGCACCCTTCGTGTTATATTTTTATTTGAATTAGGTTGACTGCTACGGAATGTCATGTGTGTTAAATCCACCTTTGTACATTTTTTGTGCAGACATTTTTAATTAAACAAATTACTGGGCGCCAAAGCTCAACAATTGACAATCAAAAATACTTAGTAAAAGTATGAAATCTTGCTGAAGTTGTATAATTCTAAGTTTATACAATTACATCCAAAGTCCACTCATCGTTCACCTGAGCACCCTCGAATGTTTCGCCGGACCGGGGTACAATTACGAAACCATTTAAGCAAGTGGTCCGAGTGGGTAATGACATTTTAATTGTGTATGATAAAACTGTTTTATTGTTACTTACGTTGAATATTTGTGCTAAAACACTTTCAATGATAACCGTTGGTGAAAGCCGCAGGAATCAAAGGTCCCTGAAAAAAAAACAATATGGATTAGAACTTGTGATATACAATGATACTCGTAGAACAACTATGATTTTTATCACTACTTATTATGATGATGGGCCTTATTGTGATGATTTCATGCAATATTAATAACATAATCACAGTTATAGTATTGAATACATTTCGATATATGTCTTCCGCGTTCCATGGTAAACGGTCGATTTTAACCGGATTTGGTTGATTAGCCTTTTGAGTACAAGTATAAAACAAAAGTACAATTACAATTTAAGTTTATATTTAAAATCGAGTATAACAGGAGTTTTGAATTAAGATACTTTTATAATAAGGGTGCAATGTGTTTACAGAAATACTATTTTATAACACATACGATAAAGTCAAAATTTAACACAGACATTTTAATGTTTTGACATTCTTATGGATATTGACAGTCAAACAGACAGACAAAATATGTTTTCTTGGCCTTTTTTAGTCACTCAGACTAAGTTTTTTAATTTCTTTAACGCACAGAATACATTTTTATTTTATGTATGGATTCCATTGATTTATTGTTGATGTGAAATTGTTTTTTTTTTTGTACAATTTAAAACAACTAAAACACAATAAAAATATACGAATTGATGTATTATTTCGGTTGTCGAATAAAACGATTTTTATCGACAACCGAAATAAATAATTCAAAAACTTTGAATGAACAAGAAAGACTATTGATTCAAAACTATGACAAGCACACATTTAATAATAAACGTTCTTTACCCACCCTATATCGCCTCTGTGGTGTAACGGTACAGGTGTTGCCTGTTAAGACCGTTAGC
>DVZL01005578.1:0-11960 GCA_018236625.1 Lasaia peninsularis
CCGGAACACGACAATGTCATTATGGCGGCAGGAATAGGTAAGGCGGTGGATCCTTACCCGGGCGAGTTGCTGCACAGAACTCTACCACCTAATTAACCTACAATAATAATCCTAATAATACACCTTTACCCTAGGGAAACATTGCGTTCTTAACACTTATTTGAGACGTAAAATAAAAATATTAAATATGTTTAAAAAAAACAGCAACGGTTAGTTTCCGAAGACTATCGAGTGTTTTTTTATTGTACCGAAAAATATTTCGTTATTTGACACGACGGAGATATTATGTCTCTTTCTTATTTCATGTAATAGGTAAAAGATAGCATACACTTAAAATAAAGTAGGGGTGCAGAAGAATTACCACCATCATCTAGCAAATCTACACAAATACATATAAGCAAACAAAATAACATTTTTCATAAACATCGTTCGATCGACTTCGTCGGCGTTTGTATTTAGTAATTTTAAACATTTCTAAAATAAAAATAGCCTAAACCATTCCCTATTACATCAACTGTCTGCCAGTGAAAGTCTCGTCAAAATAGGTCCAGCAGTTTTAGACAAAAAGACAGACTCCAATTTTATTAATTGTATAGATATGGCAGTAGTAGTAGTAAACTAAAATTAATTTTAGTCTACGATAAACACCTATAAATAAGCAAAACAACCACCCCGGGGGTTCGAGAAAGTTCGTCATTACTATGTATTACAAATGGCCTCCGCTCTCCAGTGATGAGTTAAAATTAGTATCACTTTTAATAATGGATTGCACGAAATACACAGTTTAATAGCTTCACAGCCATGTGTTAGTGCGCATGTACATTTTTTTTTTCATTAAAATTTAGAGGTGTTAATAACGGCTATATGCCAATAATGAATTATACTGTTGTGTTATTTTTCTATAACTGTTGTTATATTATTAGCAATTAGTTTGCAGAAGGTATAAAATCTAAAACGTAAAAAAGCTTTTTCTTTTTAGAGCGTTAAAATAAAAGCTTTTTTAAAAGTTTTTTTTTACTTTTAATTTATTTCGACAGCTTTTTGAACTATATTCCTAAAAAGTCGCGGGAATCGGCCACACTTATATAGTGTTATATAAATTCCATATAAACGAAGTCGGTATACGCGTGAGATTCTGAACTGTGTCTAGTTTTTCTGTTTACGGTATATAGAGCAGGCCATCTGCTCTAGTGATCTAACGTCTGACACGCGACAAGGTGATCGTGAAACGTTTACAACTCGGTACAACGATATTATTATTAAGACGTTATAACTATGCACAAATTATAATAATATGCCTTTGCCAATGAAATTAGACATTTTATAAAACGCAAAATTATTTCATTTTCAGATTGAATTATCCGTTGAATGGCGCGGAATTCGAAATTCAAATAAATTTTGCACGAAAGCCATATTATTTCAATTTCAAATTTATTTTTAGATAGTTTTATGTTTTTTGTGAAATGGTACCACTACTTTTCGTTGACTTGGGTTAACTGAAAACCATATCACGGAAGAGGTAGGCAGAGGTACTTACACACTAATACTATATATTTTTTTTAATAAAAGCTTCTAAGAAGAAGTTGCTTTACACGGGAATCGAATCCGGGATCTCGTGTGTCCAAAACGAACACAAACTTCAATCGACATAGAGGTGACAATATATACTTACAAACACACACAAGTAGACAAAGATAAAGTCAAGCAAGTTATCGATGTTACGTTACGAATGATCATAAAATCGAATGATCCATTCTTAGCTAAATGTATTTACTACCGAATCATTCACATATATCATTTTAACATAATCGGTTCAGCCGTTTAGAAGTTATGTAAAAGTACGGAAAGATAATACTCACTACTCATCCTCCCATTACCCGTAGGAATGAAGCATTTATCAGGGATAATGACGGCTTCTAATGGTAAAAGAATTTTTCAAATCGGTCCAGTACTTTCGGAGACTATTCAACACAATCTTTCCTCTTTATAATATTAATATAGAAGTATATATTATAGGGCCGGCTATCTCAGTCTCACAAAGCTGATTTATTTTGACTTTGTCCGGTTTTGAAAAAGGTAGTTGTCTCACAAGGCTGGTATACCTTTATTTATTTGAAATATTATTTTTAGCTTCATGGCGCCGAATAACTTAATAACACATAAACAAATCGAATTTTCAAAGTTGTTCGAAATTCAAATTCAACCTAGACATCACTAACATCAAATTCGAATTGTCTACGACAACCAAAAACAAAACGGCATTCTTACATTTTTTAATGATTGACCTAATTAATACTATTCATTTTAGGCACTGGGTAGAATTTCTTTGTTTAAATCACGTAAAAAAATCACTTGACTGATCTACCGAAATTTTAAGAACTAGTCGCAATGCGTCAAACCTATCTGACGCGCCTTTCAGGTTCAATGTCAATGTCTGGCTAACAACTTTATGATTTTACGCGAAAATAACACTGTCACCTGCGTGCTACAACTTTGTAGTTGACTTTTTATATATAGACTACACTAGACTATCCTCTTTGTAAAATAGACCAACTGCCTTTCTACCCAGGCATCTCGTAAAAGGCGAGCATAGATTAACTGGTTCACTAGCAACATGATCACTGGTGGTAGAGTGCTGTGCAGCAACTCGTCCAGCTAGGGATCCACCGCTTTATCTATTTCTGCCGTCATAATGATATTGTTGTGTTCCAGTCCGGAGGGTAGGATAGCCATAAACTTGCACATACGGTCTAACAGCCCGACCACAAGGCAGCGGCGCTACAATGTCTATGGTGTCTATAGGCCACGGTTGTCTCTTACCATCAGGAAACCCGTGTACCTATTCGCTGTCTTATCCCACAAAAAAAACACCTCAGTGATTGCACGAAAAGTGTAATAAATGTGTAGGAAGCTAGGCAAGTATGTAATCGCGACACTTAGCACTTAATATACTCTACCTACTCGTCGAGAGACTTGGCGTGAAGATATGTATGTAAAAACAATTTTATCTTGATTCTTGAATACCATGAGAGTCCATTGTGTTGTGAAAACGAGACACGTTTAAAAAGTTTTTGTATGCATGTAGCGATCTCACGGCGGTCGTGGGACAAATGTGACATCTTCATAACTGTTAGGCACAGATCACACCGAGATCTCCCCGTGTTGGTCCGGGTTCCGTTGTAGAATAGGTCAGCTGCCTTCCACCCAGGCAGCTCGTAAGAGGCGAGCACAGGGCCTATTGTCACTAACACCGTGACATTGACTAGGTGGTAGAGCTCTGTGCAGCAACTCGCACGGGTAGGGATCCACCGCCTTACCTATTCCTGCTGCCATAATGACATTGTCGTGTTCCGGTCTGGAGAGTAAGGTAGCCGGTAGACTTGCACATAAGGTCTAACAGCCCGACTACAGGGCAGCGGCGCACCTACAACATCTATGGTGTCAATAGGCCACGGTTGTCTTTTACCATCAGGAGACCCGTGTGCCTGTTCGCTGTCTTATATTATAAAAAAAAGACTTACTATAGACTTATCCTACTACATTTTTTGTGGGATAAGACAGCTAACAGGGACACGGGTCTCCTGATGTGATCTGACCGTGGCCTATAGACACCGTAGAAGTTGTAGATGCGTCACTGTTTAGGGGGTTGATAGACCGTATGTGCGAGTCTACCGGCTACTCTAACCTCCGGACTGGAACACGACAATGTCATTATGGCGATAGGAATAGGTAAGGCGGTGGTTATCCGAGGTAGTTACTGCACAGCACTCCAAGCCTTATACCGTTTCTATATCAGATGGTATCTAGGTTTGCTACCTAATCTGAGGGACTTCACAAGAGCGACGGTTTTTACACAGAACGACTGCGTTCTGATCTTCCAAACCAGACGGGAAACTAGGCTCATCTTCTGAGTTCCTTCACAATGATTTATTTCACACAAAATATAGATTTTCGACGATTTTCTAGGGTTTTCATCATCCGATTGAGTTTCGGGCAATATTAGTATTTAGAAAGCACGCTTCACTACTTTGTATAAAACAAAGTCGCTTTCCATTCATATCAGTACCTATGTATGCTTAGATCTGTAAAACTACCCAAAATATTTCGATGCCGTTTTTTTTAAGATAGAGTAATTCAAGAGAAGGTGTAGAATCCAGGGCACATGGCTGGGGCAAAGAAATCACGTTGTTTATATTATGTATGGTATCCCCCATTAAATAATAATTTTATTCTGTTTTTGATATTTGGTATTACAGCGGCAACAGAAATACATCCTCTGTGAAAATACTAACTTTCTAGATATCACGGTTCATGAGATACAGCTTGATGACAGACAGACATTGGAGTCTTAGTGACAGAGTTCCTTTTTCCCCCTTTGTAAACGGAACCATAAAAATAACGCACGATACACATTATAATTGTGTATAACAAACTTGCAATCCGGAAGGCTATATCGTAAAGCCTTTTTAGTCGACTACAAAAAAGCAGACCTTAGTCCGAACGAATATCCTTTTTTTAAACGTGTTTTCGCGATATCTCCGACAATTATAAATCGATTTTAAACATAATGTTTGTGTTGTATTTGGCGTAACTTACTTGTGTTCTTAGGTATATTAAAATTTCCAATTACATCAGTAATATGAACAACAATAAAATAGACGACATGATAATAAAAGGACAGTTTAGGTAATTTTATAGGAATTTTTGCCACATACTAGTTATTGTCGGCGATGGTTTTCCCAAAGAGCGTACTCATTCAGGACACGGGGGTATATTTACTTATAATTGAAAATTATTTTCAAAATGGCCGTTTAGTTTATATAAAACTATGACATGATAAGGCAATATAACATAATAGGCACGGGACGGGGCGTACCTGCATCGTTATGTAACTTTGCAGAGTGAAGCGTTTGCCAAAATGTGAAAACACACAAAAATAGAGGATCGCCGTTCGAGTTCACGGCCGAGTATCGAATCGAAGATTTAAACTTGCTGCTGAACCACTGCCGGATGTTTACAACAATATGCCAAAGTGACAAAATAAATTGTGGAAAAGTACAAGTGATTTTTTTTTTTTGAAATTTGTGTCTTTAATTGGGCATACATATTTTGTTTAACTACGAGTACTTTCCCGCCTATTATCCCCGAAGGAGTAGGCAGAAGTGTACTAGTATATTCATGACCCGTAAGTCCAGTAGATATACTAGAACATTCACGATTAGCCAAGGAACTAGGGCCTATGTTGTGTTAGGTGGCAAGCCTATCGCTACTTCGGGCACATTCCAAACCGGGGTAATGTAATGCTTACTCAGAATAATCTGAAAAGTTTTAAGAAAAATTGCCCGACCTGGGAATTGAACCCGGGGCCTTACGCGACTAACAGTAATGATGTAGGTCATCTATGGTGTCTATAGGCCACGGTTGTCTCTTACGTTAAATTACGAATTTAAATTACTTTACATAATTAAATGAATAAGTTATGTATATAATCGTTTGTAGATGTCATAAATACACAATTTGTTATGTACATATGATTCATATGTATTTATATTAAAAAAAACAACGCCGGAACAGCTGTATACATATAAGTGAAACTTCTGTAAACACTGGAATCGAATGGCATTACTTAATTAATCGTCTGTGGTCAACCTAATCTCTATCTGACTTTGACATACTAGGTCGTGGGTTCGATTCGCGGGCAGGGCAATTTGTTCTGAATGCGTTTTCAGTTCATCTAAAAAACTTAACGTTACCTGGTATTGGTTTTCAATACGATATGGCGACGGACTTGTCACTTGTTACATTATAGGATCTAATATCGTCGGCTAATCGTGGGTGCATATGTGCCTCTGCCTACTTGTTCTGAGTTATGGGCGTGACGATATTTATCTATTTCATTCTTAAATAAAACATGGATATATGTCTCGTTGACCGCCTCGTTGGCCAAGTGGCTAGCGCGTGTACCTTACCGCATCGACTAACCGCGAGGCTCGGGTTCGATTCCCGACGAGGACAGGCATTTGTGTGATGAACATAAATGTTTATATTTTCGGGTCTGGGTGTTTATTAAATTCATTCTTGTATCTATTTAAGTATTTTAATGTATTAGTATCGTTGTGTAACACCCATAACACAAGCATTTAATTTGCTTACTTTGGGGTTAGAACAATTTGTGTAGTCTGTCCAGTAATATTTATTTATGTCTATGTCTATCCCGAACTACACGTTTATATAATAGATACGAGTATTTTTGCTGATCACAGAAATGCCTGCATCTGTCGGAAATCAAATCGGGAAGATAAAAACCTTAACCCTATAACATGTGAAGAAGGAAAAATTCAGTGTCAGCGGGTATGAACTCTCATCTTTTGTGTACTGGATCATCGACCTATTGTTCTTTGAATAGTTTGAAAACAAAAGGTACAGAGGGGATCATAAAGCAGACAGCTTTATGATCCTTAAGCTTATTATTTTATTACTATTATTGTACTTTTATTGTATTACTTCATTTCCTTTCGAATCGTTAAAAAAACAATTTAAAAAACCGATTTCAATTTTATCATGATGGCGTCTGTAGACATAAATAATTTTCATTTAAAGAGAAGATAAAATAATTAAAAAAACCCCGACTCCAAGAATTTGTTTGACCCTACAAACTTTATAAAAAAATTTAAAAAATCATCGGTGCAGCCATTCAATTTTGGAGTTTTATAGTAACATGAATGATTTAGAGATATTTTATTGCCATGAATATTTTATATTAAAGTTGTAAATGGTGATAGCAGACCCAGACGTCTTTTTTTTTGTTTTTTATGAAGTTCATAGGGTAAAACAATTCTTGGAGTCGGTGTTTTTTTTGATTATTTTATATTTTCTCAATCACAATTTAACCGTCGTGTGTTTTTTCAAATTGTTATTTTTAAAATTAAAATTGCGACATTTTCAAACTTATAGTTAATAGGTTCCTTCTGACATAAACAGGTCCATTTTTGACCTCAACTGCTTTTATGGTCCCCAATTTTAATTTCACCCGTGCAATGCTGTGTCAGTTTACTAAATATTCCACTATAAAAATAATCGTTCCAATTCCAAGCCACCGTTGCAAGTATCTCATAAATATCGCAGTGGGACATTGTTCAATATTTTTCACATGTTCCATTTTTGGAATCCCTCATAACTTTTTGTGTTCCAATTTTTGAATGTTAGCATAATATTTTTGTGTATAAGCTTTACATATTTTAATGTATGTAATTATAATTATGTATGAATTAAATTTTTGTGAAACAAAACTCAAAATTTGAATTTAAACTTAGTTAATTTATTTCTGTAAGTATCTCATAAAAAATCAGTAAGAAATTGTTCAATATTTTTACAGGTTCCGTTTTTTGGATTCCTCATAATTTTTTGTGTTCCAATTTTTGGATGTTAGCTTATTTTATTGTATAAGTTTTACATTAAAATGATAACTCAAAATTTGACTTTAACTTTGTTAATTTATTTGAGTAATTAATACTCGCCTTGTGTGATAAACAATGATGTTTGTATTTCCGGGTCTGGGTGTTTATTAAATTAATTCTTGTTTCTATGTATTAGTATCGTTGTCTACCACCAATAACACAAGCATTTAGTTTGCTTACTTTGGGGTTAGATCAATTTGTGTAATTTGTCCCTTAACATTTATTATTATTGTATTATAGGATGGTGGGCGAACAGGGTTGTCTTAAACTTCACCATATATCTCCAAGAGGGAGTGGGGTTAGAAAATACCAAAAAAACACGTGATTAATTGGAAGGTCAACATCACTGCTTAATTCTTTAGGTGGCCTAAAAGATCTTCAATGTATAGTGCTAATTATAGTTTTTGCTGTAATTATAACCGTCCCAGATGGTCCCCGGCTGCCATATGTCTACATCTGAAGGTTTTTACGTAGAAATGTGGCACGCGTACGAAATAGCTCGGCATATGGCTAGCGACAGACTCAAGGTGGAGAACAATGAGAAAAATAAGTTTTTTAACACACTATCTGTGTTAACACACATCCGCATTTATGGGGTATGAATACCAAAATTACATTCAAAAGCCAAATGATGAAAAAAACTTAACTTTTAAATTTAATTATATAGTATTTTTTCATATTTACTCATCCTTTAAACGTCATATTTCCATAAATATTTCAAAATCATAATAAGCCAAATAAGTCCAGCCGTTCTCGAGTCTTAGCGAGACTAATAAACAGAAATAGATTTATCTAGATATACTAGCTGTGCCCGTGACGTCATCCACGTTTTTATTTAATTATTTTATTTTATACGTTTTTAAAATAAAATTCTAAAATAAAAGTAGCCTAAGCCTCCTTATTAGGTACATCAGCTATCTGCCAAATTTGTTACCTAAAAACATAATATAACTACATACATATGGCATCATAAATATAAAGGCATCATTCAAAAATCTGCAACTTACATTCACTTTTCAGACCGTTTAGAGGTGGTTTTAAAAGGAAAATTGACTGCTTATAAAAGATTACAGGATTTTCAGCTTTTCAGATGTACATAATTAATGACTGCCCATTACCGTGGTGCCCTGTAAGAGGATTATGCGGGCGTTCTATTTTTAAAATCGCCTTTTATATAATCATTATACGAAAAAACATTTATTGCCGCTGGTTACTATAAAATGACGTCATTAATAATAATAATAATAATATGTAAGAGAATTATGCGCACCCGTTTTATTTAAACCTTCCTTTATATATAATAAAATACGAAACCATATTTTTTTTTACCGTCAGATACTATAAAATGACGTCATTAGATACTAACAATTAGGGGAGTTTATTAAGAGAGTCACGGCGAACTTTTTGCCGTCTGCAGTTAGGGTAAGAAAACTAGGTATTGATCGATTCTCAGACTATACGATACTCAGTATGTACAAGAAATTTCTTAAGTATTCTTAAGAAATTTCCAAGGAAAGGAACGGGATAAAAAGACACCAACAATTTTTAGCCAAATCGTGTCAGCCGTTCTTGAGTCATAAAAAATCTAACACAATTTTCTTTTACATATATAGAAAACTAGCGATCCGCCCCAGCTTCGCACGGGTATACTATAGGTACATGTTAATAACATAAAAACCTCCCTCTTTAATCTATTGAAGAATACCGCATCAAAATACGTTGCGCAGTTTTAAAGATTTAAGCATACGTAGGGACAGACAGAGAAAGTGACTTTGTTTTATAATATGTCGTGATACGAAAAAATATTACAGCTACATACTATAAAATGACGTCATTAATGAGTGACGTGATTATGAATTAATTACTGAGACAAGCAAGAGAGAATAGACAGACTTAGGGTAACTTTTTATAAATATTTAATCAATTTTCGCTTTTTATCCTAATATTTAATTAGTTTTCTAGTTTTATTCATAAACGACTACAAAGGTTCTGTACTTATCACGTTTTTTATTTCACTTTCAAATCACTTTTGTATTATAGTAATATCAGAGCTAACAAAGTTCCATACAAAGCGGCTACCCTTATAGCACTTTTAAGTGATTATTAGTCCTTATTCTTTTAAGCTGTCTCCTACCTCCTTGACAATTTCTTGACCGTCCTAGTTTAAATATTTTTCGAGATTTCATTGTAATTAGTCAACGTATGACTGTGTGACCTCTTATTGACGTACACGCCTAAAGTAACTAAACATTCACGTGACTAGATTTCGATTATACAAAGAACATTGATATTTGTTTTACTGGGTGCGTTAATTAAATTTATTTATGGACTAGCTGCGTCTGCGATTTAATTTAATTATTTTATCTTATACATGTCTAAAATAAAAGTAGCTTAAGCCATTCCTTATTACATCAGATGTCTTGCGTCGCTGTGAAGCCCGTTAAAATCGATCCAGAATTGAAAGATTAGTAGGTAAAAACCGACTATTTTGTAATTGTACCTTATAAACATGCATTTAGTAAAAAGCGGTTATTTTAATATAAATAAAAAAAAAAATATTACTGGACAAATTACACAAATTGACCTAACCCCAAAGTAAGCAAATTAAATGCTTGTGTTATGGGTGTCAGACAACGATAGTAATACATAGAAATACTTAAATAGATACAAGAATAAATTTAATAAACACCCAGATCCGGAAATACAATCATCTATGTTCATCACACAAATGTCTGTCCACGTCGGGAATCGAACCCGAGCCTCGCGGTTAGTCGATGCGGTTGGGCGTGTACGCTAGCCACTCGACCAACGAGGAGGTCAAAAAACCTCGTTTATTCCTCACCATCCAAAGAGCCATGTGCTGGTTTGCTATCTTATCCGCTAAAAAGTCTACTAGATATATTTTAACACATTTTTTTTATCTTGCTGACTTTGGAGTTCTGTGTCGTCTAAAGCTAGAATGTGTGAATGTTTCCACTCGGAACTGGGTATGAAATCGATATAGTAGTTCGTAAAACATTAATATTATCTATTTGAGCCACTAGGTTACTTAATTATTACACCCCTTTTACATATGTTTAGGCTGTTCCAAAATGGGTTACAGATTGTAATTATCGAAAAAAAAATAAGCGGCATATTATTTAGGTTTTTGTTGCCGTAAGAATAAATTGAAATAAAAAAAGAAAAAACTTTTATTATTTTTCGATTTGCTCTCCACGAGACTTTTCATTTAATACCCATATTGTAGAAGTGCTTTAAAAACAACTATTCCGCCATCTTGGTTGGTCCGCCATGTTGGATTTAGAATTATGTACCTTATCGCGCATTGTCATCCAACCTAAATGTGTACCTACATAAAATTTCAGTTTAATCTGGTAAAGATCTACTTTAAAATTGAATTCTAAGATTCCACCTGAACATACATACTTACATACATACAATGCAAGTTAAATAAAAGCTTTTAAAAAATCCTGTCTGATTTAATTTTAGTAATGCTGGGTACATACCAAGCAAAAAAAGTAGTCGATTTATTTCTATTACCAATACGGGAAATATGTGTATCTAATGCATTTGTTTGCTTGTTTACTTAATATACAAATTACTTGTGAATTGAATATATAAGTTAAGCTTAACGTCTAAATACTCACCTAAAGTTAACCGGGAGTGTAACATTTTAAGTAACGAAAAATCATACTTGTTAGGTGGTTGGTAGGTATACCTATTTTCAAGGATATTTATCAAAATTCAAGTTAAAACAAAAATTTTAATTAAAAACGAATAGTAAGATATGCGCACACATATATTATGTGTTATACCAAGAGACTCGTATAGAATCAGACATGTTTAATATAGGCATCCTATCTATTAGTACCTGACACTTATGCCTAATGTTTTACTGAATGTATATATTTATACATTTATTAATGCTTTGTCTAATTAAATTGTCTAAACTAAACTATTACAAACTTAATATAATATTATAGAGACAATGACTATTTTTTTATTTTAATGTAAGAATTCACTTAGACTGTTTCACTAATTATACTTCGTTTATTTTATAACTTTACAAAATTAGAAAACCGGTTTCACTTTTACCACACCATTCGGGTACTGCTAGTACACATTACAACAGATGATTAATATGTGGAAGTGTGTTCTTACTTTAATAATTACAAATGATTTCACCAAGTGTCAAGGATGAAAAATGTAGTACAATATATAAATGCTGCGACTATTTTTCGTTTTTTTTATGATATTGGAAGGCAAATAGGCAGACGGGTTTCCTGATGGTAAGAAATACACGTCGCCTATAGACACCAAAGATGGGAATGGTACGTTGCCAACCTGAAACTAGGATGGTAAGCCTCTTGCGTGATTAAGTTTACCGGCGACCCTACCCACCAAACTAGAACACGACAATGGCAAACACTGATGCTATTGTGGCAGGAATAGGTAAGGCGGTGGTACCAATCCGGGCGAGTCGTTGCAAGACTCTACCACCTA
>DVZL01005579.1:0-11959 GCA_018236625.1 Lasaia peninsularis
CCAAATATGTTGTAGGTGCGCCGCTACCATGTGGTCGGGCTGTTACACCTTATGTGCAAATTTACCGGGTACCCTACCCTCCAGACTGGAACACGACAATGTCATTACGGCAGACCCAGACCGACACGGCGTAAAATGAAAATGCCAAATGCATTTTATGTACCATCCATACTTGGTAGACATTCTATGATCTAGAACTTTCATCATTCGCACTGCTAAAGATTGGAACTGTTTACCCAAAACAGTGATTCCGGAGAAATACAACTTAGCTGCCTTTAAACTAAGAGTGAATATGTTTCTTTGAGCTTAGCTTAGAGTATGTAAATGTACATCTTTGGCTCCTACATCGCTTTTCATTAGGTGAGCCGTGAGTCGTTGTGCTAAGCTTCCATATTATGTAAAGAGAAACTTATAATCGTTACATATACAAAAATAACGATTTTTAGATATTTTGTCTAACTGCCTGTCTTTTTATTTCGTCTAATCTCTGGAACGGCTGGACCAAATTTTACGGGACTTTCACAGGCATATTGATGATGTAATAAGGAGTAAATTAGTTACTTTTATTTAATTAAATTCAAATACGGACGATGTCACGGGCACAGATATTTATTTATAATACTTGTTAACCTTTCAATGTCATACAAAACGTGAATAGACAATGGTACTTGCCTTTGCCAGGGACGAAGTAGACGCTGTGGAGGGAGAAGGCCAAGAAATCGGTATTCTGGAACGTACTATAAAACCTGCAATCAATGTTGTTTCAATGTATAGACTTGCAACAAACTAGACATGTTACTAACACCGTGACCGTGATAAGGGTGTTCTGTATCGACACGCCCGGATCGGTACCACCGCTACCGCACTGCCGTCGTCTTCACTACCCAGGGTAAACTGAGAGAGAATGCTTATTGGCATTTCGCCTTTGTACATAATTTTGTGCAATACAGAATTTAAATAAATATAAATATACCAAAATAACATTTTTTATATTTTATGTATGCCTGTGTCAGTCTGTTTTTTCCAGCTAATCTCTGAAACGACTAGATCGATTTTGACCGGAATTGGACTGGTAGATAAGAACTTTTATTTTAGAATTATATAAAATAAAAGTTGATTCAAACGCAATGTCGTGGGCATCATAATGGTCGGACAACGATTTACCTGAATGTCTTGGCCGCTGAATTTCTTTCTGTGACGGTGTGCTAGGCTTTACATAGCTCTCCTAAAAATTTTTTTTCAATTACAATATTGTTACAACCAATATAAAAGTATTTTACGCATATAAGAATATGGATATATATTATGTAAAATCTTGATTTCCCAAAACTAATACTAAGCCCATTCATTCTTAAGGCGATGATGCTTCACTAGCATATATTTCATATTTTAAATTGATAAATAACTAATTAAATATGCAATCATCTAAATTAATAAGTTCACGAACTAACTCATGTGTCATCAACATACCACTGACCAGATTCCGTTGAGGTACCACCATACCACTTCCCTAAATTTCGTTGATGATAAATCACACTGATAGTTATAATGACGGAGCTATCAGCTACCGTACCATCACAAGCATGAGAGATTAAATTTTGTATGAAAATCCAGCAATTTCAAAGACATATTCAACTTCAAACCATACACAAAATGGTGTAACCAATTTGTCTTTGTTTTATTTAGAATACTATAATACTTGTTGGCCTAGTAATTAATACTTAAAACTTTCATTTCGGTAGAAATCCCAGGTACAAATCCCGCCACATACCAAAGAGTATATTTCCTGAGTCCTCATTCTGTGTAAACACTGATCTGTGTATCTGATATAGAAATAGGATAAGTTTAGGACGTATAATACGCACTAAAAATATTCCAAGTCTTTGGGTTTTGTCAGGATTAATATCAGATTGAATACGTACTGTTCATTAACTGGTTTAATTTTGTTAACACTGACATTTAAACGTATAATCTACCCGCAAATTATTTTTATGTTTGAGCGCAACTTGAGCATTTGCCATATTGACAATCTTATAATACATATGTTGACATTAGAATTGATTAAAGTTAAATAATGCGTGTTTTTATATACTAGTTGTTGTTGATGGCTTTATCTGCATATTATTTAATATCTTGTCTCACATAAATTTAAAAAATCATTTGAACTTCTGTGATGTGCAATGGCTTGCAAAACTCATCTCTACAAGCAAAGCTTTTTCGCTAAAGCAACCTTAATTTTTAATAAGCTGCCTAATTCGATACGTACCACTACTAACATTAAATCATTTAAAGTACAGCTACGAAATTTCTTAATTGACAGATGCTATTATACAATTAATGACTTTTTATTAGATAATTTATCAAACTGACATTTTCATATATACATTTTACATTTTAATTTATCATCATTAATAAGTCCACGGTTTTTTGTTCACGCAGAAATGTGGTACTTAGGGGTTTTGCGGGGTAAAAATACTAAATTATAGGTCTTATGTCTAACAAAAACTATAGTTAAAAAATTGATCAAGGTGTTACGAAAATTACGACATCTATATACTTCTGTCGGTGTCACTTGGCGAAAAATAGTACCAACAGCGTTTTCGTAGACTTACCGTCAGATGGCATTCTTTTCAAGTTAAAAAGTTTATTGCACTGACAAAAAAGAACTACGGAAGCCAAGCTCGGTCGCCTATTCACGACCAGTCTTAAATAAGGACACCTAAAGGTTCAGACTGACAAAGAGATGGTATTATATAAAACAAGACGCTCATAGCTACGATTAGTCGATGATATTAGGTCTCATTAGGTGGCAAGTCCGTCGCCATATCCGGGTACAAATCCCGGGTTTCCTCT
Source organism: Lasaia peninsularis (assembly GCA_018236625.1). Classification (NCBI taxonomy): domain Eukaryota; kingdom Metazoa; phylum Arthropoda; class Insecta; order Lepidoptera; family Riodinidae; genus Lasaia; species Lasaia peninsularis. The sequence goes on from DVZL01005579.1 coordinate 2,854, forward strand.
TTTTTTTTTTCTTAACCGTATGAGCACTCAGAAAATATACTAAGTTAGAAAAACTCATTGGTACATTGCCGTTTCGAACTCGGACTATCTGAATGGAAGTCCGAAGCCCTTACCACTCGGCCCCCGAGTCGAGGCCAGACTGACAAAATGTATTAAAAATAACTTACTTGAAATTTATCGTGAAATATTGTTTGCAATACTTGTTCCACTTTCGGCGTATCAGTGCTTGTTATTATAATTTTAATATCGCGATCTAGGTCCTCCCTTGGGTACATCTGTTGTGCATCTAGTACTGTCACGTTAATGACTGTCTCCGACGGTTTTCTGACCCATAAAAAACAAAAAATAAATACAGAAAAAACCAAATCATATGGAGCAAACTTTGGAACAGCTGTCGAGTTTAAGCCACACTAAACACAACTAACATTAATCTTCGTCCCGCCAAATCCATCCGAAATATTTTAACAAAATACGTCCAAATTTATTAAAATAAATATCATAATAATATATCATTACTCGCACGGTTTCGTTACTCGCACGATCTCGTTACTCGCACGATTTCGTTCCTCGTAGAGATTCCGCAAATACTATTGACTCAAAAGGTCATTTCCAGTTCGACACGCGTACCAAACGATATTACATACGAATATGAGTAAGAGAGGTAGTAAAAAAAAGTTTCTCGCTTCTCTGACTACGATTTTATTATACCTTTTGCCAACTAATCGCTAATAATGAGGGTATCAAACGTAACGAGTAACCTAACGATACGATAGTAACGAGTACTCATTTTTATAGTAACGAATACATACGGGTTTGCTTTTTCTCGTTACTTTTACACCACTACAGACGGCATGGCTACAACGCAGAAGCGCAATGTCAATAAACCACCTTAACAAAGAAATAAAATTGGAGGCCTGTAAGTGGTAGACAATGAGGCATATAATATATTAAGGCCGAGTCAATTGAAACGTAATTTAAAAATGCACAGCGCCATCTATTTTCAGATTTGGTACAAAACTTTAATCTATCAAAATTATAATATTAAAATAAGCTCTATATAATATTAAAATAAACGCTTTTTTACTAAATGCATGTCTATGTTTACATATAAGAATGGCTTTTATTTTAGAATTTTGTTTTAGAAATGTGTAAAATAAACAATTACTTAAATAAAGATGTTAATAAAGTCGAGGGCACATACAAAAAATTAGGAAAGGAACTTTGTTTACATCTTTTTGTGTAAACAGGTAGAAAGACTACCTCGATACATGCTTGCAATAGCAAGAAACTGCTTGTGAATCGAATTATTAGTAAAAAATCATAAATTATTAAAATCGCTTCAGTAAAAATATATATTTGCTCGTAATAAATTATAGTACACTAGTTAAACGTCCACCACGGCTTCCATTCAATTATTAAAGGGCAGAATTTTTCCGCTTTTATTATACTTATTGCATAAAACATACCCTTTTTTAATGTAGTCGGTTAAAGGTAAGCTTTATGTTATTCTCATATATAAGCTATATTACTGTAAAGTTTCATCCAAATCCATCCAGTAGTTTTTTCGTGAAAGAGTGACAAACATACATCGATACCTATAAACGAAAATGATGTTCTGCCAACCTTGAGGTAACATAATCAAGGCATTTTAAACATTCAATGTTGCCAACATTATTTAAGCATTAATATTACAAAACACTAAAACCCACATGACGCCGCCAGCTATAATTTATGAGCGCGGCCTGGTTTAATCGCATTATAATCTAGAACGTCGTTACGGAGCTTCTGAACAATACCGGCGATGATTATTTGGTGAGCAACAAACTATTTGTTCCGCGATAACTATGGCGATGTGTATAGGGTTTCTATCTTTAGAAGCAACCAAGTCATAATTAATGGGGAATGTCTTTGTTAGATTTGATTTAATTAAGATCACCACGCACATATCACCGAAAGGGTAGGCAGAGATACACGATTAGCCGAACATATTAGGTCACTTTGTAGCCGGTAGCTCTCGGTGAGAGACGTGAGAAAAGAAAAAAAAGCTACGTAGTCACAAAAAAAAATTAAAAAATCGTCAGACAGTGCTTATTTATTACAAAAAAAAAAATTAGGTCGTCAGTAAAGGGTTATAAAAAAAGATTAGTCTTGGGCTCACTTGATTGATAAGGATAATTATAATTTATAAGGATATATATAATTTAGGATAAACCTAAATCCTTTTTTTCTTCTGCAAGAGTTATCCTTTGTTTTCATTCGGGTGGCGCGGGCGTTCCTGTCGGATTATAGTGAAACCGTGGTAGATGCGTAGCCCGCTGTCAAGTGGAGGATAGCGTGGTGAAGCCAGGGGACCGCTTGTATCTTGGCTATATGAATTTTTCTATATATTTTGAATATCTCAAAAGTACTATGCTTTGCAATTATAAAATAAATATACTAACTTTATTTTTTCAAAAGTCTTCTTCAAAGGTGGCAACCTTAGCCACAGTGTATATTTATTTGTCAATCTTTCATTCTTTCTACATGACCGAACCATCAGAGCATGCCAATTGCCATTTCAATGCTTCTCTTTTTTGGAAATTATATGAAAAAAAATAAAGAAAATCAATTGTCCACAGGTAGTAAGGAGTAGGCTCCCGATGCCGACATTTTCTCCGCGCGCTGTGCTGATGTACAGTGCAGCGGTAGGCGGAGAAGGTGTAGCTCTCCAGCTGAGGGAAGCGACACCAGCAGAGATTGATGAACGTCTCGCCATAGCCTGCCATGAACCGGAGCTGCTGGCTGATCTCTTGCATGCAGCTGCTGATATAGGTATATGTTACACAAATATTCTTCCTCACTCTTAACCCATTTCTATTTCAAACTGTGCCAGCGATTTCGTCTACGTTTTTATTTGATTATTGTACTTTATACGTGTCTAAAATAAAAGTAGCTTACTCTATCTCTTATTCTTTATATTATATATTATAAGATTCCAATTTTATTTATTTGTACGTGTATTAATTGTACATAATAATATAGGACATACATGAATGTTTGTACGCCGCGCGTTAATATTTGAAACGTCACGCTACAAATATACTGCTTAGACGACGCAGTCTGACGGGACTAATTTTTTTTATTTTATGGCATATAAAATTAAAAAATGTGTAAGAAGGTAATAGTGAATTACCGCCGCTAACAAACAACTGCAACATCACACAGTTGTATTGCCGACCTCTTTAAGTGAGTAGACAAAGTCTGTGTAGACATGGGCTGTTTAACTGCACCTTAAAAAAGTAGTGTAGAATAGGACAGATACGCAATTTCACCATCACCATAAAAAAAATACGTCGTCTCTATGATTGACTCTCGTCGGTGATCGATTTTGACACCCGAATCCAATACTGGCTACGGCGTAGCTTGTACTTCGTACACCCTGAGTGTACGACGTACAAGCTACGCCATAGCCAGTACGCTTCCCCGTAGCTATACAGGGCGTCTCATGGCTATGCCACATGGCGGGGAAGTACCCTAAATATTGCAGACAGAGCATTCTGCTGAAAAAAGACCTTAATTTTAATTTAAAAAAAACAATTTAAACTGCATTAATTGATTTTTAATTAATTACCTGGTACAACCGGGAATCGAACCTGCTACACGAGAAAAGAATTACTCTATAACTTTATCATACCGATCGAAACGCTTCATAATTAGGATTATTTTTGCTGAATAACATAGCATTCAAAAAAGGAAGACCACGAATTTTAAGTATATGTCTCTGCCTACCTCTTCGGATATACGAGCATGATGATATTTTTTTAATTTGTTATCACGTAATTTGTTATTACACGAAACGCGGGATGCGATATTACATTGTAACAAAGAAAATCAATAAAAAGGATTCGGTGTGAGGCATCCGAAACTAAAACTGATGATTCATTCTTTACCTGCTCTTGTATTAATACTGAAATTCCAACCTTTAAGTAATACATATCTGTTCTAAAATTGTAAAAGGGGAAAGCTACAATCGACGGTTAGTGTAAAAATAGTAATCTACTTATATAATTTTTAAAAGAAAGTTGTATCGGTCAAATTATTTATAAATCAAGAACGGCTGAACTGATTTGGCTAAAAATTGGCGAAGAAGTAGTTTAGAACTAAGAGACTAACATACAATATTTTGTCTTGCTTCGTTCCGTTGTTTTTATGAAATTGTGTGTGCAAAACGAATCTGTCAACATCAATTTTTCATACACCCAAGATCCGGGCGGTATGAAGTTCGTCGGGAGAGCTAGTGAACAATAAACAGATAATTTTTTACTTGTTCATTATTATTACATGACTGCAATACCAGATAAGCAAGTTAATTTTTTTTTACAACTTTTCTTTTATGTTTATTGTCCTTATCGTTAAACAAAAACATTTTATACGATAGTTAATTGTAGACAATAAAACATTATACTTTTTTAAAAAAATGCTGACCCGGCGTACTTCATGCCTACTGGCGTTGACAGATAAGAAGAGTTTGTGTGGAAAAAATCATGTTATGTTTATCCTTTTTTACATTTTTCTAGTCTCTCAATAACTAAACCTTCCGTGCTATATAAGTATATATTAATCTATGCTTCCGTGTGCCTTAAATATAGAAAAAAACTTAATTCACTTGATACAATTTTAAATAATGGCATGAACAAGGAAAAATGAATTAATTTTTATACAAACTAACAACAAAAACACATAAAGCCACCAAAACACTAGGAGATATTAGCACATTTAAAAATAGTAAAAATAATATTCCATAGAACGTTCACTGGGGAATAAAACTACTGTCAACAAAATTGGCATTCAGATGTCGCTACCACATTCGAGTTGTTTTATTTGACTACAAGCGAAGGATCATGAGAGGTATTTTACTTGCCTCGGAGGCTTGTATGCTATTTTGAAATTCAAATATCGAATTTTGCATTCGAAACTGGGAACGAACATCGCTGGACAATGTCGCCATGGCTTCGTTTTATTTTGCCGTGTCCATTACTTTTATTGTTTCGTCTCTGATTCAAAGAGTGTTCTTAATTCAATTTTTTTTTGAATTAAGAATAGAATTATATTGGTAGAAGCTAATTTTGTGTAATAAAACTATAATAAAATATGATCACGCCCATATACCCGAAGGAGAAGCCAGAGGTACATATTTATGCACCCACAATTAGACGATTATATTTTTGTAATTAAACTAAAATCTTAGCCATATTTGGGAATCGAACCTGGGACCTCGTGCTTCAAAGTCGGACACTGTCTTTACTCAATCAGACAGAATACTAAGTGTAATAAAAAATACAATAACGCATAATAATAATGTATTAATAACGCGAATTTCTAATGCGTAGGTTTACTGAGTCATTAACTTTTCCACACGGAATAAGACAGCAACTATCACCATAGCGATGGAATTATGTGAAAGGGTTTTGTGCCTTTATTTTACACACGTATCTTTCTAATGATACGCCATTAATTATATTTTACGAGCGAATACATAAAACAAAGGAAACCACATCATTATTCAGTCATAATATTTGTGTATTAAAACGACGAACGCTCTGACGCTTTTAAATTTACCGACGCCAAAAAAGGTTCTATATTCATCGGTGTTTTTAGCATTGCGGTTTTTTTTATAGAAGAGGAGACAAACGGGCAAGTGGGTCACCTGATGGTAAGTGATCGCCGCCGCCCACGAACACTCGCAACTCCAGGACGCCGCAACTTAAAAAAAACCGAAACAAATCCCTTGGCAGCCGTTTAAAACTTTTTTACACTTCAACAAATATATGTATATGTATCTTAACTGAACAATTCTTGAATATTTATTTATTTACACCGACGATCTCAGGAACAGCTCTTACGAATTCGCTGAAATTTGGTCTTATAGAATTACTATCACGACATCTATACAAATCTGTCGGTAGCACATGTTGTAAAATAGTACAGACTCCGGTTTCCTAGACTTACGATTAGCTATCAATTTTTTCAAGAAGGTGACAGTTTATTGCATTGACAAAAAAGAACTACCGAGAGTAGGTACTAAGAGTATATAATATAATGATAGCAATAACACATACATACACATCTTCACGCCAGGTCCCTTGCGGGGTAGAGAGCACTGAGTGCCAACTGTCGCGATTTGTACACACTTGTCTAGCTTCCTCCACGTGCAGACACGCTTTTAAAAATATCAATGAAAAATTTCTAAATTATACACGTTACTATAAAACCACAAAACTAATTAATTTTAATGGCGGCTCCGGACTAATATGTTTTGGGGTTTTTTTAAATTCCATGAACTCACACATACATTCTTTAAGGCTTATAAAAATGTTTTTTCCTTATTCATTCATATTTTAAGCGACGTTGGTTTTTTAAGCCTTTAGTTTTGCTTTTTACTTGAAGAATAAGTTGCCTTACACAGGAAGGACCTTATGCGTAACTTGTCGTACACCGACTATGCTAGGTCACAGACCGACTACACTAGTGAAACTGCAACATCGAATGAAACGCCGTAAAATATTTATCCGTCCCAGTACTTTGGCACTCCGATACGCTTGTTCGTTTAGCTGAGGCACCGAAAATCTGCAAAATATTTCGATTGGAATTCTCTATCTGTTACATTCTTCTACTGAACTGTTGTGACTGTTGCATTGATAGTGCTTTGTAACTATTTTCATAAAAATCCGTCAAGTGCGAGTCGGACTCGCACATGAAGAATTCCGTATTATCTATAAATATATATAATAGCAAAAAAATCACTTTTATTTTATGGGTAGACGAACTAAAGTCACCGACATAGCTCAGTGTTAGCAAGCTGAAGTGACAGTGGCAGGGCACATAGCTCGAAGAACCGATAGCCGATGGGGCAAGAAGGTCCTAGAGTGGAGACCACGGACCGGCAAGCGCAGCGTAGATCCACCAACCAGATGGAGTGACGATATAGTGAAGATCGCAAGAACCTACTCGATGCAGGCCACCATTGATAGGTCTAATTGAAGGACGTTGGGGGAGGCCTACGTTCAGCAGTGGACATCCTATGACTGAGATGATGATTGTTTAGGTATGTAGTATCTGTTGTTATAGCGGTAACAGAAAGACGGACAGCGCAGTTTTAGTGGTAGGGATTTATACCCAATAGGTTAGGAACTCATTCATTCAAAACTCTTTAAAAATTCATTCGTTAATGACATACCAACGCCATATAATACTTTTTCCAGTTACAAAGGTTAAATTATAACCTTTGTAACTGGGAAAAACGAATCGACTTATTTTTGCTACTCAAAAAATAACAAGGCTACAGCTGAATGAACAACTGTTCAAGCCAACTGGCTTGTTCCAATTTATGTCCAATAATGGGGGATGTTTTATTATTCCTTAAGGAGGTCTTATTCAATTAGGGACCTTAGAGCTCGTTTGCATGAGTTTGCATTTGTAAGCGGGACTTTAAACTGAAGAGTTGTAAAGTCTGAGCAAAGAAATAGCCTTTGCTATGCGACTTCGCCCGCGTTTTTCTCCGTTTCAGCTGTAATTTACTATTTTAAAACATATATACATCAAAATTCGGCCAATTGCTATTCGGATTAGTACACAAACCATACGAATCAACTGTAAAAACAGCAAAGAAATCGCCTTTTAACCGCCGACACTAGAAGAGTTGTGTCTGTCTGTCTGTGGAGTTATCTGTCTGTGTGGCGTCCTAGCTCGCGACAGGATTAAGCGTACTAATTTAGTTTTTTTTGTACTTAAGGTGACTTATCTGCGAGTGTTCTTAGACATGATTGATGAATATCGGTTCGGCCGTTTAAAAGTTTTGGGGATGTTAGTGGAGAAGGATAACCAAATGTCTGCAAATGTACTCGAGTGGGATCTTAAATGAAAAATAATATTGATGACGTCTTTCTACTTTTTCAAACACATTTTATCAGTAGTGGGTTTTTTAAATTTTTAGTTTTGATTTTATAAATAATATTATAGAAACATATAATCCGTACTAATATTATAAATGCGAAACTAAATCTGTCTATCTGTTACGCTTTCACGGCCATACCACTCAACCGATTTTGATGAGAAATGGAGTTGACCTTGAAAAAGGACATAAACTACTTTTTAACTGAAAACATAAAAAGAGGGTACGTTTTTACGCAATAAGTATTATAAGTCGGAAAAATGTCTGCCCTTTGAAGTCTGTGTCATTAAAATAGTAAGTTTATATACGCGATACATTTTAATGTATTATATCGTTAAATTAATAAAATTTAATTATAAATATAGCCTCTACGCTGTGTACCATAACGGTACTACCGTTTAGAGGTGGCAATACTGGCTATATATGCCAATAATGAATTATTATACTGTTGTGTTATTTTTCAATAACTGTTGTCATAAACTGTTGTTATATTATTAGCTATTAGTTGGCAAAAGGTATAAAATAGTAGTCAGAGAAGCGAGATTTTTTTTACTACCTCTCTTACTCTTATTCGTAATAACAACAGTCAACAACAATAACAGGATAAGTAAGAATTCAATGATTTCGTTATCTGTTGTGCAAGAATAACGCGTTATATAATCTGTTATTGTAATAACGACCACCTCTATCCGTTACACCACAGAGGACAGCTACCGAGAGTCTGGAATACACTATAGACTGTTTATTATACCTAATACAATAATATAAGTCGTAATTATGGTGTAAAGGTACATGTGTGGTGTGGTGTCATAATGAATTATGATGTCCAGATTCTACAGAATGTTTGTACCAATTGTTCCTGTCGCCATGATCATTGTCGTGTTCCGGTTCAGTGGATACGGTTGAAGTAGACTTGCACATACAGTCTAATAACCCGACCACAGATCTATCAAACACCACCTTACTAATTCCTACCGCCATAATGATATTGTCGTATTCCGGTCTGGACGGTAGGGTATTCCGGTTTGCATATAAGGTCTTATAACCCGACCACAAGATAGTGACGCACCTACAACATCTATGATGTCTATAGGCCACGGTTCTACCATCAAGAGACCCGACTGCTTTTCAGCTGACTTATCTGATTAAAAAAGCTCTAACATTCAGAGACAAATT
>DVZL01005580.1:0-11959 GCA_018236625.1 Lasaia peninsularis
GTCACTATTTAATACTTGTCATAACGTCGCAACACTGAAACTGTCAAATCTGGAATCGAATTATAATTCCGGGTATAAAATTAAATTTTAATTTTAAATTTAAACATGTCAACAGTTGAGAAAGTAAGGTTTTCTTAATTTTATTTTGTTTATTATGAAATTAATTTTTATTTGTTTTGCAAAAAATTATAGCAAATTTTGATATTTCAGGGAAAAAGTTGGTTTAAACCATTGTTCGAGTTTGAAAATAATGATACATATAAACAACAAAAGGTTGACCAAAGTAATGGAAAGCCGAAGCAGGAGGTCAGTAAACATTTTATTACATTACCAATAGCGAAATATGATATTATATGAGATATTTTATTCATATTGTTGTATTACATTTCTCAAATATTGCTGACTAGAATTTATTATTTTAGAAGCGAAAGGCTTGTGGTAATAAAAAAACAAATTTCAATGTGGATACTAGAAATTGGATGAATAATTTTAAACCAGTAAAAGTTGAAGATTTAGCGGTTCATAATAAAAAAGTGCAGGAAGTAGAAGAATGGCTAAGAAGTGGTTGTAGTTCGAATCAAAGCCATGTACTCCTTCTATCGGGTCCTGTTGGCGCTGGAAAAACTGCCACTTTGTACACGCTAGCTGCCAAAATGAATATAAAGGTCACAGAGTGGATTACACCTGTTGATATTGAGTATCCTTCGGAATCTGGTAATTCAAACTTTTATTACATTCTTGATTTTATTGTAATTAATATTTTTCAACTTCTACACAAATTGTTAAGTGAATAATTATTTTAAAATATTAATTAATGACATGTTTTTATTCACTAAAACAAAGATAATATACAATATAACATATTATTACACTATGACTATATTGCATAATAGTGTATAAAACATTTTATTGAATTAAATATCAACCATATAGGGTAGGTAGGTAGAAAGGCAGAGGCACACATCATGATTAACTGATAATAATATGTCCCATGATGACAATTCTATCATCATATTCAAGTCAGGTGACATTATAATTTTTGGATAAACCGAAAAGGTGCTCTACCCTGGAATCGAACCTGGGACCTTGTGCGCCTCAGTTGGATACCGACTCCACTCAACTACTGACCCCAGATAAATGACAACATAAAACAACAAAAAGGAATAATACAACTAGACATTTTAATGTAAGAGATCTGCCAATTTTATCAATATAAAACAAGTTATATGTTACAATTCACATTGATGTTTGCATTATTTTTAAAATGATACAGAATGTTTTGTTATATTTTACAGGGAATTACGAATTTAAGGAATCACAAACAAAAAAGTTTTTGGAATTCATAATAAATGCAGCAAATTACACATCTTTATTGGACAATAACAGTTGTAAGCTGGTACTAGTGGAAGATTTTCCTAATGTTTTTCTAAGAAGTCCTATAGAATTTACAGAAGTGTTGCAGTATGTAACAATTTTATTTATATTTCAAATTTAATTAAGCAATGTTTACCTTATTTATGAACCCTGTCAATAGTTTTGGCCTAATTGGAATCTTAAGAGTTCTCGACGTACTTATTTACCATCATATTATCAAATTTTATGATTTGCAAATAATATATTAATGGCTATGTACCACAGTCAAAATATGCATTGCATCATGCATGCATATTTATGGAAAAACAAACTTGGCAAATTTTTTTTGTATGGGAGCCCCCTTAGATATTTACTATATTATGTATGGTGTTGAGGATTTACCGTCACCTGACCGTCGCTACACTGTATTTTCCCCTACAACTTGTGATCAAAAAAGGACACATCAACCTCTTTAAATCCCCAGAACTAAGGCAGGTGAAGACACTCAAACTATCATCTTACAACCCCCAAAAGACGCCAATTATAGGCTGCTATGACTTACACATGGATACAATATTGAACGGAGAACCAACTTACTGGTCTACCGACCCAACAAAAGTCCCAGACTTAGTAGAATTTAGCGCTGTAAAGGGATTTCCTACTCTATGTTTTAATTGTAGTTTCCTACAATGTTGCTCATCATAGTATAGTTCTGTTAAAGGTTTCTCAAAAATTTACATGTGTTAACTCATAACAAGGCTACACAAGTGAATCCAAGATTAATATTTATTTGTCTTTTAAAATACCTATTGCTTTAAAGATATCAATTATGTGTATATTAATAACTTGAAGCTTAGGATATTTCTTTGTATTGCCTACGCATGAAACTTAGGAGAGATAAGAGACAGCGATTTTTTTAATTGGAGTAAACCAGTTGTCCTTACCCATTTTTATTTATTTGTATCTGTTTTTTTTTATAAATTTTATTAATTGCTTATTTGTTTTTGTTTCAGGCAATATAAAGTAAGAGCAAAATCTCCCATTGTATTCATATGTTCAGAATCACATACGGAGAATAAGAATACTGTTCTAAATCTCTTTACACCTACTTTGAAAGAACAATTCAAAATACATCATATAATGTAAGATTACCCATTTCCAAAATAATGTAACCCAAAAACATGATTTGTTTTACTATGCATAATGTTAGCTCTATTTTGCAATACACATATATTGGTTTTATTATTATAAATATAGTATTTTAAATTTAAGTAACCCTCAGAAATATTAATATCTATTAATTCCTTAGTAATAAAATTGATAGATTTGTGTGTTTGTTGACAAGAGTAAGAGATGACAGCTTTTAATACATCTCTTTCCTCTTATCAGGAATAAGTTTCTTCTCTTAAGGATTGAGGATCTTAGAGTTTAAAAGTTTTAACTTCCACATTAATCAGATACATTTGCAATAAAAAAGTCGCTAAAATATTACTTTCACCTCGCACCTGTTAAAAAAAATAGCAACAAACTGCATGTGCCGGATCAGAATAAGTTTCATTTTAATTTTATTTAAAATTATTAAAACTATGGAGGGTATAGGTAAGGAGAAGCATGTTTTATGAAAAAGTGTCTGTCAAAATGCATGAAATAAAGGTGGCGATACATTAGCATCAGGGTAAACTTTAAAAGAAGCGCCAAATATAAAATGGAAATGGCAGATGTAACCAGTAGCTTTTAATTCGAAGCCCAATGAAATTTTCCAATTTTGTAATTTCCCCAGTGTCTGTGAAATGTAATTTTTCAATAATGGACTACTCAAGTCAACAATGATATTCAATTTTATTACTCGGTGTACTTCAATTAATTTACAATTGCTGCGTTCATACTGTACCTTCTATCTACACCAGCGCCATTCTGGAAGGTTTTTGAACTGTTATTTATAGCGTATATGTGTATACTTTTTCAGTTTTTCTCCCATATGAGATGCTACTCCTTACCTATACCCTCCATAATTAAAACTTAAGTATTATTATTTTGCAAAAAAGTTTTTTCATTTACTAAAAAGATTAAATTTAGTATGATTAAAAGGATCGCGTTTGCCAAGGAAATGGCTTTACCATTTCTTCACCTGACTGGATAGGATTGGAAATTTTTGAATTTTCCATTTGTATCAAAATTTTTTTTTATCAATAGTCCAGAAAAAAGACAGAATATTTTCTAGTCATTTTAAACCATTATTATAACAGATTATCAATTTACTTTTATAAAAATATTGTTTACATTTTAGGTTTAATAGCGTTTCAGCTACTGGATTAAGAGGAGCTTTGAAAAGAACAGCAGATATAATAAAAACTAAATTCTCAGATACATATAACTTACCAAGTACCGACATAATTGAAACTGTTGTTAACTCTTCTAGTGGGGATGTTCGGTCGGCGATTTTAAATCTTCATTTTGCATTGTTAAAAGGTTAAAAGTATTAATATATTCAATATTTCATTGACTAGTGTGATAATTTTGAAAGCCAAATGTCCTGCTAATTTATTGACGTTTTTAGGTTCAAGCATCAGCCTAGAAACAAGTATGATAAGGGAAAAAGAACCGAAAACAAAAAAAAGAAAAAAGAATGTATCTAATAAGTTTATGTCTTTAGGAAAAGATCAAACAGTTAGTATTTTACATGGTGTAGGAAGAGTTTTAAATCCAAAGGGTTGGTAATTTCAATGTCTTATTAAGCTATCACGCAAACATAATAAATCATTTATTGTATGTATTTCATCTTTATTATATATTTATCTTTATTTATATCTTTATTGTTTATAGTAATCACAGAAAATGGAAAACAAACAATGGTCCATTTACCAAGAGATGTCATAGAACAATTTCTGACAAATCCAATGTCTTTTGTCAATTTTCTAGAAGAAAATTATTTGCCACATTTTTCATGTATATATGATACTAAAAAAGCAGCCGTGGCACTCAGCGATAGCGATTACATGTTGGCTGAATGGAGGGTAATTTATCATTTTATAATACAATTATTTATTAAACAAAAACCAGGTTATTATCGAGTAGCCCACTTATTAGTTTTTTTTCCTGCGGGAATTCATTGATACCTATGTAAAAGGCAAGTAATTACTTGATGCATCGACTTAACAAACTTACAATATCGTACGCCTCTCTGCATTATTTTTCAATATTCTACCCCCAATAGGGTTAAATAGGAATAACAAAATTTGTAAGAACTAAGTAACTACTGAAACTTGATAATTTCAATTTGGTGAAGTCGCCGGCAAATGCTAGTTTCAGGATAAAAGCTTAGATCAAATTAAACAGCTACAAGATATTTAGTTTTTGGAGTTTATCGTGAACATTAATCATGCCTTTGAATGAGAAAGAATATCAAACATGCTTTCAAATATTATGTTAATGTTTATTAATATAACGTGTAAAAATATATGTAATAACTAATAAGTCATAAGAATTGAAAAAAACCTTCCGTATAAATTATATAATATATTGCTATCTTCCTCAGGAAAAAGTTTGTCAAGAGTATGGGTTGTATGTAGCAGTAGCTGGTCTTATGTTAGCAAATAAATCTCCTGTAAGTGCATGGAATCCTGTGAGAGGCCCAAAGAATATGAAAATCAAATATCCGTAAGAATTTCAATTAAATATACCAAGTTTTACTTTTTTAGTTTTATCTGACCCATAATATCCAAGAGTCTCGGACTCTTGTAGATTAAGGGGTCAGATAATATGCTTGCTTACAATGTAGTTAATAAAAAAACAAGCAAATCTTTTTGCTACTACCACTGTGACCATATTATTTATTTAACAACTTAAGCACAAAATAATGTACAAAGATGGACTTAAGGCTACATGACTTGCTCTAACAGTCAACCTCACTCAAATTTGAAACCGGTCAAGTGCAACTCGGAATCGCGCAGTGTTACATAACATATGTACAAATAAAATTAAATTGGAGTGTCTGCATGTAATAACAAATTCACCGCTTTTTACTAAATGGCTATGTATGTTTACAAGGTACATAATACCAAAATATTTTTTTACAATTTTTGTCTGTCTATATTTGCTAATCTCTGAAACAGTCGGATCGATTTTGACGGGACTTTCACCCTCAGACAGCTAATATAATAAGGAACAGTTTAGGCTACATTTATTCTAGAAATGTATAAAATATAAAATAATTAAATAAAAAACGCGCACAAATTCGCGGGCAAAGCTTATAGTTATCTATAAAAACGGCAAAAAATCACGGTTGTTGTATAAGAGTACCTTTTACATATTCATTTTATTCTGTTTTTTATATTGGCAAAAGAAATACATAATTTTTAACTGTCTAGCTATCGGTTCATGACTTTCGTTTTTACCTTTTGGGTACGAAATTCTAAAACAAAGGTGCACAGGATTATTAAGTCAATTTTATATTAATCAAAATATATCGATTTTTATACATCATATATTTTTTATTTAACTGGGTTATTACCATGTCTATTTGGTTGTAGAGTGCTGCCATATCAGCTGAGATCGAGATAGTTTTTTTTCCATTTTAATTTTATAATAGGATTAACATTTCAAGCAATGTCACATACCACTAACATAATATGGTCATATATCTAAATAATTGATGACAAATGTTTATTTCAATGCCACAATGAAAGAAAATTCCTATGCCGAGTATCTTCAAAAGTTTAAAGACTACTGAGCTATGTTGTGTTCTTTACCATATCTATTTTTTTACAGATTACCAAATGAAATTGCTCTTTTAGAAATGAATAACTTGTATAAGGGCAAGGTGTTAGTTACCGATTACACAAGTTACTGCAAGATCATCGGACCTTCACATAAGGATACCAGCTGTCAATCCATCGCAGATTACGATTTTGAATGAAATAAAACCAACGTCGAATAAGAATTTATTTTATTTCAGAAGACATTTTAAATCATATACTTAAAGAATTAAATAGTACCCTTAAGCCTTGGACTTGGTATTGGTAACAGGCTGGTTGGATCTGGGGATCAAAATGAAATTATCAATATTTTTAAACATTTATTCATAATATTCAAAGTTCAAGTTTACAAAACGTTTCTACATAACACTGCACTTTTGTCAATTAACGCTATTGAGTTCACTGATCACTCACTCAGCTCAGTTCCCATTTTGCAAGCTTTTATAAGATAAATTTGTCATTAGATAATTACTGAGTCTGCATCTTACTACTTACCTGAACAACTTGAAAAAAATCAAGGAACCATTCAAAGGGGAAAATTATTTGATACTTACCTATTCGGCTAGAAATGTGTATTGGAAATGTACATAGTGTTGTGTGATTTTAAATGTAATGTGCGAAGTGTAAAACCATTACGCCAGGTACAAAGCAAGCAAAAGCATTTTCATAATTTTGCTTGATTTCTAAATAAAACATGCACCTTTAAAAAGTACTAAGATGGTTTAGAATATTTGTATATTATTGCACTAAATACTTTAAATTTTACACAAGTAGTGGGAACTATATTAATTTAGATTTCAATTTCAACTGAAATTCTCAATTAAAATTTGTTTTATATGAAGATTACATCTAAATATTAACTGCTAGACTTCTGATTAATTTACTTGTCCATATTTTACACAATAACACAATGTATGTTTTATTTTTAATTTCAGACTTCTAATATTATTGAGGTACTTAATTTAAAGACTACAAAGATTTCTCCTTTTATATTTTTTGTCTTAATGTGAATTGAGTCTTAAGGGTGAGCACGTGCAATTTATCTCTTTCTATATAAGAACTATTTAAGGTTTGTAATTATTAGTAGATTTATTTTTCTGAATTATTATTTTAGTCCTTCGGCTGTACGCAGGGACGTCAATCAACATTCAATCAGTTTTTTTATTAACAATTTTGTTTAGAAAATCTCGACTTAATGATAATTTATGTCTCCGTGTAGGGCCATTATCATTTAATGTGGTAGTATTCAGGGAGCTCAGTCATGTGTTAATTGCATAATAAAATCATTGTAATAAAATTAAAATTGCATCTTCAGTTTTGTCTTGGGTATTTATTGTTCTTATTTTATGTAAATTGGTTATATTGGATAGAATTTGAGAGTGGTAAACTGTTGTGTGAAGAGTGGGATGCTCCGGCGTCCGGTAATATTGTCTGTTTAATGAATGTGTGTTGTGTGTATGTGTTGCGTGTCTACCGGGAGGAGGAGGAGGAGGACCTGGAGCGGCGGCGGCGTGGCACAGGGCGTGGCGAGCGGGAGCGCGACGCGCGGCGGCGGCGCGGCGGCGAGCGGCGGCGGCGGTACCTACGGAAACGAATTATTTTACTCAAACTTATTTGTACGTCACTTATGTATTTTTCATGTATTGTAGATACAATCACCAATCACATCATTTTTGAATAACAAATTATGTATCAGTTAAGTAAATGCAATTAGTAGAGTTTAGTTAAACGACTACATCAAATGATGAAAATGTAGAAATTAAATTATTGTTATTTTGGCTGTTCCGACAACATCACATACATCGCTAAATACAACAGGTGTCGCACAGAGCTGGTGTAAATTTGCGCCGAATAAAAATAAATTGTGCATGTTGTCGTTTTGAAAATAAAACGCAGAATCGCGTATCTGAAGACTAATGTATGTAGGTCTGTAGAATAAACATGCACAAAAAGCTCATAATTTGTGCGTATTTGTGACAATTATAGTTCTCATTAAATCGCGATTAGTGATGCAGTGAGCAGCACTAGTGTGTGTGTGTGTGTGTGTGTGTACCTGGGCGGCGAGTGTCGTCTGGGCGGCGCGTGTCGCGGCGGGGGGCGGGGCGAGGGCCGACGCGGGGAGGGGCGGCGCGGCCGCGACGGGACCAACACCGGCGCCGCCGTGATCTCCTGCCCGTCGATCTGACCTGTTATACAAAGGTGTTTTTATGTATTTGGTATGCTGGATACAATACAAAATCGCCCGTATTTGGTTGACACGCTTTATTACTCGAACGACTGAGAGCAAGACCCCTTTTCTAAGAAGATAACCTAGGATTGTTCTTATAACTAAACCTGCCTCCAGAATAATAATAATAGCGAACTTCTCTCTCCAAGCAAGCTAAGATTATTAGTTATCTAACTCGAACATCTTTGTCCGCTTTCAATCCTGAGAGTACAAATTATAATATTTTTTATAAGATTTACAATTTAAATCGGAGTTATACCCTTAAAATACAGACATATTTTTATGCCAGCTAGTCGAAGAGTATTGATGGTCACGATCCCTATGTACTTGCCTAGCTTCCTCTACATTCTTAACTCTCTTACGAACATACCCTTAAAACTGTTCAAAAATTGGAGATGACTTCATTTATATATTGAAATAATATATACAAATTTATAAAATTAGAGCGCCTGTATGTAATATTAAAATAACCACTTTTTACTATATTCAAATGTGTGTTTACAAAGTACAAAAAATAATATATATAATATAAATGGTATTTTAAGAATTTTTGTCTGTCTGTCAGTTTGTTCCTTTTTATTCACTAATCTCTGAAACGGCTGGGCCGTTTTTAACGCGATTTTTACTTATGTCTTAGGTTACAGTCATTTTAAAATTTAAAATAAACCAAGATTGTACAAAAAAAATTGATGTTATAATATTCATAAAAATAGTTTTCAATTATACCTCCGTCCATGTGCTTCATAGCATTTTCTGCTTCGTCCGCATTGGTGAATTCTACGTAGCAGTATCCCCGGCCGTTATGTGGATGTAATCTATCCAAGGGGAACTCCACAGACTTCACACTGCCGTATGTTGAAAATATCTCATGGATATGGTCTCGTGTAACATTCAAAGTCAATCTTCCAATATGTATTCTTGTGGGTCGAGGGGGTGGTGAACGTTCTCTTTTTTTTCTATTTGGGGATCTGAAATAATAATTATAGTTAATCGTTAATTAGTTTGCAGTGTTTTAACTGTAAAGTTCATCATACATTATACTAACATCATGTTTTATAAATTACTGACTGCTCAAACAAAACTAAATCGACCCATTCTCGCGTTTTGGGGAGACTAATAATAAATAATTTATATATTTTTCATTTTCAGTTATGGACTTTATAAAAAAAAATTAACATTGCAGAAACCATAAGCATCTCTAAAAAAAGTAGTGGGCCCATTAATTCATTAACCATATCAAAAACCGGTTCATCAGGTCAGGGTTACAGTAACGTATATTCACGCCATGTCTTATGTGGGGTAGCAGAGAGTATCGAGTGCAAAGTGTTTTTTCTTTCTCTTACAGGCATTTGATCACCATTTCCCCTGATGTAAAATGACGATGCGGTTCAAGATAAAACATGGCTACCTATAAACAGCCTATTCACTCTAGCCCTAAAGATAGGCAGGTTATATTGTTTGAGGAAAACACTGTAATCATGTGTGTGCGTGTTCAGATCAGACTAAACTTAGATGTGGATGAGTGTTGGAATGTTTTGAAAGAGGCAGAGGGCAAAGATGTGCAAGTTGAAACAAAGAAGAAAGATTGGCTAGACTATGTATCATCTTTGCAATCCAATGATAGTATGACAGGATTGAAGAAAGAAATATAATTCGACTGTGAACGCCGGTTCACAGTCCATGGGAAATAGGACAAAATTCCATTAAAAAGTGATTTGACTTTAATTTAAAGATAGGACATATTGCCAGTTCACAGTCGATATGGTTGTTGTAAAAATAACATCTAACATTTAGTGAAAGAGAAACATGAGAGCAAGTATGTAATAGGAAGAGAGAATAAGGAATTGGCTTTCAAGGAATAAGGGTGTGACGGTATTTATTGTTTACCTGTCATGTTTATCTTTGCCTTTAGTTTTATCATTGGCAGATGCTGCTACCACTTTTTTCTTATCTCCTAATGGTGATCGATCTTTGATTTTCTCTCTCTCTGGCTCACGACGATCCTTAATAGGACTTTTATGTGGAGAAACCCTGTAATTAAAAATTTGAAAATTGCAATGACAGATTATCTAGAATAATCATTTATTTTTCTAGGCAGCAAATTGTTTAAATTTCAAGTTTTTCAATTACATATACTAAATAAGATGTTATTTCACTGACATTTAACAGACAATTCAATTATCATGGATACTGATATTTTTATTTATTAAATGTGAAAATGTGTTGATTTGTCCTTCTTTTACTTTGTAACATAGGGTTATTATGGTATGATTTATTAAGTCTGGAGTCAGTTAGAAGGCTGGAGAGAAATATAGGCTACTTTTTTCCCAATATGTAAATTGGGCGTAGCAGCGAGCATTACCTAGTTAATTTATAATATCCTTTCAAGGGGTTTTGCCACATCATATTCCTACTAATATTATAAGCGCAAAAGTTTATAATATGTATGGATGTTTCTGATTCTTTCACAAAGAAATGACTGGACAGATTTAGATGAAACTGACGGGAAGATAGCTTATATAGGAGAATAATACATAGTGTACTTTTTAACAATGCAGTTGACATTAAAAAGAGGGAATGGTTATACACAATAAGCATTATAAGTTTGAAAAAATCTGCTCTTTGAAAGTTATCTATGTTATTACAATAATTTGTGCGGATGCTAGGATTGTTAACCATAAGAATGAACATTATCTTTCATTTATTTAATTCACATTAACAATTAGTGTCTATGCCTTGGGCGTGCCAAATTGGTCATTACTGTTTTAATGTCAATTTTGGTGTTTGTATTTGGATGAATCTTTAACCAATGTATGCTAGAAATTTCTGGAGGATATATTGTATTATATAAGTAAATTAAAGTACATAAATAACCATAATATTGACAAACCTCTCCAATATCTATAAGACGTAACATAGACCTTACTCGCCACTACCAGTATTTTCCAAGTACCTAATTTGAGAATATCTTAAAAAGGGGTTTGAATGAAATATTTTAATTTCACATCAGTAATTTAGATCAGGTAGCATTTCAGCTAAAAACACAAGTTGTATGGGAGTTCCCTTGAATATTTATTCAGTATTTTATTATTTCTTGTTATAGCAGCGGGATAAAAATTTTAACTGTCTAGCTAACCAATTCATTATCAACAGATAGACAAAAGGAGTCTTAATAATAATCCTTTGAATATGGTCCTCTAAATAAGTGCAAAAGTTCATGAATCTTCTTCACCACATTAATATTGAGCATATGAGCTAGTGCAGTTTACGTAGTGCTATAATAAAGTTAGTGACACTAAGTAAAACTGGATGTGAAACTTAGAAGATTAGTTGAAAGTAGTAATACTCATTAGTGTATTGACTAAAAAAAAGTACAACTAACTTTTTCTTAGGCCTAGAACGATCATTGTTACTGCTACTGCTACTAGATGAGCTGGAGCTAGATGATGATCTTGAAGAACTTCCAGAACTGCTTGAAGAAGACCTTGAAGACGACCGAGATGAACTGCTCTCGGATGAGCTGAAAACATAAAACTCTATACTTCCCGTCTCGAGAAGCTATAATTTTTGTAAACAAACTTCTTTTACAAAGTAAATATTTTTACTGACATTAATGAACTGACCA
>DVZL01005581.1:0-11957 GCA_018236625.1 Lasaia peninsularis
AGCTTAAAGATTCCGCTACATACATACATACATACATACATACATACGTACAACCCAAGCTAATAAAAGCGTATTAATAATTAGCGAAATCGGTTCAACCGTTCTCAAGTTTTACTAACACATTTAGTGGTCCATTTTTATTTATATAGATACCTATTGGAAAGCAACCCATCAGATCGCGGAATACTTAGTCAAAAATATTCAAGGTTTTTTAAACTGAAAGTTTCTTATAGATACATGATAGAATGTGCATAGTTAATCAGAGATGGAAATATACTGAGATGATATTAGCTCTCACCTTAAAGTCGCTTAAATTTGATAAAACTCAAGATTATACTGAATACGTAAAGAATAGATCTGATATCTGATTTATGTATGAGATTAACACAAAACTACCCCTGCACCAATTAATTTGTATACAAACGGTCCCAAGACAATAACGTGTCAGACCGTAAAAAGGTTCCGAGATAAAAATGCAGTCAGCCTTCGAATTGGTGCGTCATAATAATATTCTTTTACTTTGTGGTTCTGTACATTTTTAACTAAAAAAAAACGTTTTGAAACCAGCATAATAATATGTACAGTTTTCTTAAGAGTTCAGAATGTTGTTCATGTAACGGTATACCATGTGATTGTTAAAATATTTTTTTTAAATACGCGGAACGATAAAAATTTTATAAGACCTGACCTAACCTTGACATTTTTTGAAGCCAGTACTTGAATATAATGACGTGCTTGTATTGAGGTAGCAAATATTTTGAATGAAAACAGAAAAACTACTTTCAGCTAGGCAACTTTCTGTTAATAACAATCTTGTTCTCCAAATAGTTGACAAAAAGTGGTGAAATTAAATAAATATCAGTAAGATTAAATTCAGTTTTAGTAAGTTTCTATTAAGAAAACAATTTTTTAAATAAATCAAAGGACTTTAGTAAACATTAAGTATCACTAAAAAGATGTGGGTATTGTTGGTCATTCTGCTGCTTTTAACTTAAATTATTTTAAGTTACATCAGATATTCTATACAATATATTAGATAAGATTGTATTTCATATATAACAGACGTTTAGTCTATAACTCAGAATATTTGTATTAAATTTTTCTATTCCTTTCGTTTTTTATTTCATTGAAAAAAATAGCAAGTACTTAAAATAAGTAAGGTTGCAGTGAAATTACGTCGTCATCGTACTTTGTTATAATTGTTTAAAATAGAGAACCAAAGGATTTCGTTTATGACGAAGGGATCTCTAAAAAGGTGTGATACCATTGTATCTCCCGGTAGCAATTCGTCAAAGGCTTTATGGGATTGAATACAGACTCTGACGTTTTATCTGTTTCGACGCGACGCCGCTGCTAATTTGCTTTTAACAGCCAATCATTTTTTTCTCATGGAACTTTTCAATATTGCTCTAAATAAGGGTCTGGTTACATTATGTTATTATAATATATTTTTTTTGTAGATCATATACGAATATGTTATACAAAATGCGAGCTTAATGCGTACAGCATGCTCTACCAGCCAACCTTTATTTAGAAAATAAGAAAAAAGTAAGGTAAGTTTCTTTCCGGATCTTCAAAATAAGTGTCTGCGCCCCGATACGGTGGTAACATCAGAATTATATAGACGCGTCCAAATGACCATTTGTAAGGTCTATGTGAAATAAAATATTTTCTGTTCTATTTTATTCTATTAAATTGGATTTAGCCTTTTTTACATTTATTTTAGAAAAAGTAACAATTTGTAAATTTAAACATGTTTGATTGCTGTGCTGTGATTAATTTTAAAACTTGTTTTTTTTTAATTTATTTCGGTTGTAAAAATGTTTCTATAGTCTTAAAATAATGTTATCAGCAAGCTTTAAAGCCTTTTTTTGTTTTGGTATTTTTATATGATATTCGAATGACAAGTGTTATATTCAATAATATAAATTAAAAATAAAATACTTTTTAAATACACGCTTTTATTGAAAAGCGATAAAAATACATTATGGTTTTTTATATTGATTAATTATTTTAATATACTATAACAATTATTATTCAAATGGCCAAAAATAGGAACTGCACCAGGAAAAAGTATTTGCAAACTGTTACAATTTAAGCGTCTTTAAACAAAGAGTGTCTTCGAATCTTCGAGATTAGTGTGCTTCCATTTTCGACCCCTTCTTCACTTTCCATTAGGTAAGTTGTGGTACTAAGCTATCAGTTATATAAAAAACAGAAAAGTTCGACTGGACTCGCGCACGAAGGATTTCGTATCAACAAACCAATAGATGTCATTATACCGATTAGAATTTCAAAACGCAGCTGTTGTAGATAGATATGCTACGGTGCCCTTCATGCGCGAGTTCGACTCGCACTTGGTTGATTTTTTTAAACTACAGATTATGCTATTGTTGATTTAAAAATGCTTCTTACCAAAGGTCCTGCTTGGGCCTAGGTTGGAAGTCGCGGGCCTCCATCCACAGGTCAGAAACAAACTTTGTCATGTAGTTGCGGATGTTGTCCGGTAGTATCACCACGCAATTCTGACCTTCTTTCAAATCTTTCGCCAATTGGAGAGCTCCCTAAATCGTCGCTTCTGAGCTGCGACCTTCAGACAAAGAGACCGATGGTAATCATACTACAATCTACTAGAATCTATACATATAATAAATCTGTAGAAGAGTCAATTCTGTACATTGAAAATATGGAAAAAATAAATAGCAGGGGGTGTTACTGAATACCAAACCCAAATATGTGATTAAAAAAAATTTTGTCTGTCTGTATGTTCAGGCATCATGTGAAAACTAATGGTTCGATTTCGATGAAACTTGGTATAATTATACCTTATTATCCAGGGCATAAAATGGGCTACTTTTTATCCTGAAAAAATACGTAGAAAAAAATCTTAATTTTTCAGTTCATCATTGCTACGCTAAGGAAGGCTAAGGTATGAAGTTCGCCGGGTCAGCTAGTAGAATAAAAATATTTTATTTCACATTGAACTTACAAGCGATTATTGTGAAGGGTCTATATAATTCTAAAATTTACCACCGGATCGGAACGAGGCCACTCACTGAGAAGATCCGGCGAAAATAGTATTTTTTCTTGTAAAACTTTCACCATCTTCTTGTAACGTTACCAAAAAATCTTTATTATAAAAATATGAATATTTTTCGTTCAAATACATAATCTTTTAGACAAGTATTATTAAGGACATTGATAGTAGTATAAAATCAAAAACACATTTTAGATTTTTTATATTGTTGATAAAGTTATCAGTAAATAAATAAAGAAAATAAAATAAATAGTATTCGCACATTCATTTTATAAAAAGGCTAATATTGAAATATATAATTTAGCTATTAGAATTCTACCACATTACCACCCCGTTAGTTTAAGCTCCCATCAATGCCACCAATTAAATGAGTTCGAATTAGGTGCTGGCAGACATTTGTATGATGAACATAAGTTGATTGTGTTTCCTTATTTGAATATTTTTTATGGAATTTTGTATATATTTAAGTATTTACACCCATTACATAAATATAATTCGCTTACTTTGCAGTGAGATGATTTTGTGTAATTAGTCCTTGGATACTTATTATTATTCTTATTATTATTACGTCATATCGTTCAACATTACGAATAATCAAAAACAAATAATGTAATAGAGCTTTATAAAGCCGCTTGTCGCTACCGCACCCGCTCCGCTTATCACACAATAGGATCCCATTATTAATGCACGAGTGCCGCATTGTGCAACATAATGACTTGCTAAACGATGGTATTAATTTTGTAGAAACGTTTTAGATAAGTGAAAGATAAGTATTTGTTTAATGGCCCTGTTTATCTTAAAAATTACTGGGTTTTAGTGGCTTGCTTTTATTTGACAGTTGGAAGTGACAGCTCCCTTGATAAATAATAATTAATAAGTGTTAATAAATAACAGCTATGAATTAACTGATCAGCCGAATTGTGATACTTTGGTCGCTAAACATAAAAACCAACTTAGTAAATAAAACATTTTTAAAAATAAATATTATCTCACCCATACCCCGAAGAGTTAGGCAGAGATTCGTATTATACACCCATGATTAGCCGACAATATTATTAGGTCCCATTATGTGACAGGCGGCAAATCCGTCGCCAAATCGGACACAAATACAATTCCAGACAAAGTTATGTTTTTTAGATAAAATGAAATAACTAATAGAACAAGTGGCCCTACTCGGTGATTGAAACAGTGAATTCATGCATCACCACCACGGAGAGCTGGAGAACTTTAAAACACGGACGGTACCGTGAGTGACAGAACGGCTCCTAAAAGATTACAAAATGTTGCCATTTTTGGAATGTTTGTATATTTAGTTAATTTTAAGTTTTTTTGTGTTATAATATTTTTTTATTTGAAATAAGACCGTTAGGTGGTCTTAAGCTCCCGCAACTATTGATATTACCACAAGGGAACGCTACATCAGTATCATCATCATCATAATCATCAGCATCATTTGCGTTAGTCCCAGTTGTTCCTTACATTTAAGCGCGAGAACCCGGGGTCCGCTTTCCAACTTCTACTTATCCACTTTGATTTCTGCAACCACAATAGTTAGTCCATTGGCACACGTATCTTGTTTCACGACATTTAGCCAACGTTTCTTGAGCCTCTTCTTTTGCCGGTGCCTATTGGTCTTACGGCATTTAGGCATTAATTTCCCACGCAGTCCGCTTTACGCAAAACTCGACCGTACTATCTAAGCCGGTTTTCGGGCAGATTATCTGCTATGTCACGGACATGAAGACTACCACGTATGTGAGCGTTTTTAATGCGGTCTTTCCGCGTTACGCTGCACAACCGTCGCAGCATAACCATCTCCGTGACATGCAGTCTCTGCTTATGCCACTCAAGTAACGGACATGTTTCATTGTCATACAAAAGAACAGGCCTAATGATAGTTTTATAGACCTGACCTTTTAGCTTTGGGGTCACAAATAAAAATTGAAGTTTTAATCGAATACGGATACTATTAAAACTTCGTCAATTTTATATTACCTGGAAGAAATCACCTTAATATTTAACATGCCCATTTTTTGCACGATTGCACACACACACACAACCAGACACGTAAAAGCAAACATATAAACACATTTCAATTTATAAAACTTGTCTCTCTTTTAAGAAAAGGAGAGATGTTAAAAACGATTAAAAATAAAGCCTAAGCTACATTATCTTTGTTTATTTATTTGCAGGTAAATCTTGAACAACGTAATACGTTTACTCTACGCTTGGCATTCTTATTCAAATGCTGTTGCAAATATTTTCTGTTAATTGTATGTGATTTATAAAATTGAAATCTAGATATATTACGATAATCCACCTAAGTTTATTATGTCCAACTATCATTAATATCAATAAATGGGCAAATAAACTTTTACAGGCTTTGATCAATATGTTTTAGTAGATTACGCTCAAAATAACAATCTAATATTTTATAACTCTGTAATAGACGGTTTAATATAAATTTCAAAAAAAAATTTAGTATTGTGTGTAAAATAAATTATAGCTTATAAAGTATTTTAAATAATAGGATTGATTTGTTTGATTGCCATTGAACTTAAAACTTTGTTTTTTTCTGTTTTTGCATACATTACAGACACAATATATTTGATCGTTTTATTTTAAGACTATTTTTTATCTGTTTAATTGATAAATGTCAATTAAAAAAAAAACGTCGTCAAACAATCGTAAGGTATTCTATTGTAGAAAAAATGTAATAATTTAGAGTTGCATGGGTAAAACCGCAAGCATAGGCTTGTAATATATAATTAAAATTTTAATATTACTGACGTATTATTAATAAGCACAAAATCATTTTCGTGAAGGTTTTTGTTTGAAATAAATAATCTAGCAATTGTTGATCGATGTCTTCAGAATTATTTACATAAAGCTATTGTTTTATTCTGAAGGGCACGCTCTGATGGCTTATTATACGCCCACGTATAGTCATAATATACCCTAGGCTCACTACCGTTCATATATGAATAGAATAATAATCTGGTAAAAAGTTTTGACCACTTCGACAATGATGAACTTATTAGTGTCATAACCGTTTTACAACTAACATTTTTTTTGGTGGTGGACGACGATTGTATTTTTAATTTCGTGAATTTATCTCGAATTTCATACTTTTTTTTTATTTCTATAGTACATTATTTTTGGTAGAGGAAAATGTTATGGTTTGGTCAGCAAGGTGGTAATGCTTAAACTAAAGTTATATCTTAGCTATCAAAATTCAATTATCAATATTAAAATTTGAGACTTAAAATTAATGTTTTAAATTATGTTAGAAAAAAATCACGAGAACTGCTTTTTTGTCTAATCTGTTATGATGTTGGATAACAAAATAGTTATTTTTTAACTATTTCCTAAGGTTTGCTCTCGTATTGAATATTAATTTTGATTCAAAACATGCAGTGACTGCACTTGTGCGATAAACTCTTACCCAAAATTTTCAGGGTACCCAGTGTAACTTATTCTATCCTGAACTTCTGCCTACTTACTTCACAGATTGTAAGAGGCAAGCATAGTTTAACTAGAAGCTGTCACTGTCGCCATAATGACATTGTAGTCATCAGGTCCGGTGGCCAAGGTCAAGGTCAAGTCTTGCTTTATTCCATTAAAAATACAAAATTTCAAAATGCATTGAAATCGTCACTTCCCGACCTCATAAACTTTTTGATAAATGGTTATTTTATTTATCTGTCTGGATAATCTAGTGATCGTTGATCGAAGCCACCGGATCACCTCTCATAAAGTTGTATCAATCTGAACGGCAGCTCGCAATAAAACTTAGATGCTTTATTACACGCCCACTTATATGGATGTATCCTTAAGCTTGAAAATCCTTACTGCCTAGACTTTCATAGTGGTGTAAGTGAACCGCTTTATGCCACAAATTGCCACTTTACTTGTCATCATTTATTTTCTAACACTACGTATTAGATTTGAAGGAAAATCTATCCACTCAGATATTGCTGGTATACCGTTAGTAGATATTGTAAGAAAAGATAGGAGTTAAAGTAGCACGATAACTAAGCTTAATAAAGTAGATGATGTTAAGTATAGAAAACGAAGCAATTAATTTTTAGAATGGTATTGTTACTTATTTTTAGGATTCCGTACTCAAAGGGTAAAAAACGAAACCCTATTACTAAGACTCCGCTGTCCGTCTGTCATCAGGCTGTATCTTATGATACCGTGATAGCTAGATAGTTCAAATTTTCATAGATTATATATATTTATGTTGCTATTATAACAATAAATTATAATTAAAACAGTATAAAATAACATAATTTCTTTGCAGTTTTTATAGATAACGTACGGAACCTTCCGTGCGCGAGTCCAACCTGCACTTGACGGTTTTTTCTATTGTATCATTCACTGTTGGCTACAACTTTACTTACAAAAGGTACACTTTACTCGAAGAAGCTTTTGAATTTATTTTAGAATTGTCTCTTACTATTAGGATACCCGTGTGTTTGTTCGCTGTCTTATCCCATAGAAATTGTTTGTGTCTTGCATAAATGACGAAGATATATAAATGACATATTTTGTCATAATATTAAATATAAATATATTGATTGTAATAATTAAAAAGATCTTTTAATATATTGCAAAGATAGACATTTTTAAAATTCAAATAAGATTTTGAAGTTTAAGTTCGCTGATGTGAAACACCAATTCATTCTTGTACCTCCGGTAATCCGTGCAAAATATGATAAAAGCAAAATCAATGCGCATTACAATTTATCATGGCCAATACCAACTAAACTCCGCGTCGTAAATACAGCAACCGTGGCACTGTTCGACAATTTAGTTACTGCTGCAACAGTATTATCACTATAAATGTCATCGTTCCTGACAAGTTATCGCCTATTTCAATGACTTTACATGCAGAAAGCTTATATCGTTTGTAAATATTGTGATATTAAAGGTGTGTAAGTACACACCCTACCTAGTGTCAATAATCTAGACTTAGCTGGGTGATTAACGAGCAATTATTGTAAATATAAGAATGTATATATATATATTATTGTTTAGTTGGTACAGCTTAAGAGATTAGACAATATTTTACTGTAAGTCGGTTAATAAAATATGCGCAAAATTAAACTGAGTCGCCGTGTAAAGTAACTATTAGTGAATTGAAGAATAATTAACTTTTATTCTAAATTTTTTTTGGCCGTGATGGTTCTCTGTGTAAAATAGGCCATCTGCCTTCCTACCAGGCAGCTCGTAAGATATGGGCATAGTTTAATTGGTTCACTACCGACATAACCACTGGTGGTAGAGCGTCTCGCCTGGGTAGGATAGGGTTGCCGGTAGACTTGCACATAACAGAGACCACAGAACACGACGCATCTACAAAATCTATGGTGTCTATGACCACGGTTGTCTCTTACCATCAGGAGAGCCGCGTGTTTGTTCACTTTCTTATCCCATAAAAAAATTTGAAACTCCGACATCTAAAACAATAATTAATCGTGTCATTTTTGAAAATTTTTATACAAATGATATGTTGTAAAACTTTGATATGAATGTTTTCATTTATAAGAGAAAGCTATTTGAAATGAATTATAAAATATGTGATATCATCAGATAAATTATAAACGGTAAGTCACATTCTTGATACAAAACGCATTGACCAATATTTAATTTACTAGTTTTAAAAACACATAAACAGAAATAATTCTGTAAGATAAATATCTCAACAATTTTGAACAAAAACCCACACGATTTTAAATACAAACATTGAATAGACTGCATATTATCCATGTTAATTATGATATCATACATCAACCATACAAAGGAAGCTATTAAAATATCGTTAAAAACCAAAGGCGGGTTTTGAGAAAAAAGAACAGATCATGGCCAGTCAATAAC
This sequence comes from Lasaia peninsularis, assembly GCA_018236625.1. Classification (NCBI taxonomy): domain Eukaryota; kingdom Metazoa; phylum Arthropoda; class Insecta; order Lepidoptera; family Riodinidae; genus Lasaia; species Lasaia peninsularis. Next base: position 8,921 of record DVZL01005581.1, read on the forward strand.
TCAGACAAATGGACCGTATTATTACCGCATTATTCAAAATCTCAACCCCCAGGAAGTATTAAGTGTCAAACATATTAGTTACGAGTTGTGGGAGACGGTGCGTAGATTCATTGTCTTACGACACGGTTATTTATTGTAAATAACATAAATTATTTTAATAACATAAATAACTTTCAAAGAGCAAAATGTGTTTCGACTTGCGTAAAAAATACCCTATTTTTGAGGTAGGCAGTAAAATAGTCTATGTGTTGTTCTCATGTACAAGCTATCTTACTGTAAAGTTTAATCTAAATCAGCCCAGCAATTTTTTTGTGTAAGAGTAACAAACATCCATACATACCTACATCCATCCTTACTTAGAAATTCGCGACTATAATATTTGTAGGATTACAATCGTTAGAGCCCATTTTTAAAATTATTTTAACGTTTTTGTACTTATGACGTTGATCTTGAAGTAGTTTTATATACCTACTTTTAAATTTTTTTTTCAATAATTTTAATTGTTTTTTTAAGTTTATAACACTTTTGTGTTATGGTTAATAGACACGACATCATAGTATTTAAGTAATACAATTATAAAGGTTTTTTTAAAAAAATAAATAAATCGCATTTGTTTATGACGGCGGTGGCTGGGCCAGAAATTTAGCATTTAGTTATCAGGGCCTTGGCGTAATTAACTACATTCATAAGAATATTTGTGGTTTAGGACAATGGTGGTAATTTATCTAAACTTATTTTAGGTACATGGTTTATTTTTTCTTTGAAATAAAAAACGAAAGAGATAGTACATTTAATATATGTCAAATTAGTTAGAACACAATAATTTATGCGGCTTTTAATGGAAATAGTATGTGTCTGTAGAAACATCCCATGCAAACTAATATCATAGGACTAAAAGTCATTTGTCTCTTTCTTTTACTTACGTTAAAAGAAGATAGCTATAACTTAAAATAAGCTTAGTTCGTGACAGTATAATTACCAGCAATATAAAAAAAATATCAATTTAAAAATAATTTAGGTAAAAATTAAATAAAGTTATTTATCTTTTAGGAAACCTTGAGTATAAATATTATATACTAACTATACGTGAAACATCTTGTATAAATTATGATTAATTTCATAAAAATTAGTCAGAAACCGTTAAAGTTTATTTTACAGATAAATATAATGGAAACGCGCCACAGTTGACAATAGCCCATACAATATAGTACACGTCCTTAAAACTCTTGGTGATCTCTTTATATTTTTTCTAATACATTATCCGTTAAGGTACTTTATATTTATTACTCCCTACTACTTCTTCGGGATTAGAGGATAATATCCTGGATACAGTTAGTCATTGTGTTTTGCAATTACACTCGTGGCTGTTTACCTAAATATGTTCAGAACGCCTTACTCCTTAAGGCTTATGGTTTACACTTACAGGGACCAAATTACATTTATAAAATCATCACCTAAATCAATTTCAAGCGCGTAATGCAAAAAATGTGAGTAGAATTAAAATTTTAAACTTGTATTTGTTATTTCTTTACTTTTGGTAGCTAAGAACCACCTTAACCAAATTCACCTTCAACTTAGTATACAGACATGGTCTTAATTTATACTTGATAATCTCATTGGTATGTTAGCGTACACGTCTAACGCCCTAGACCAACCGCGAGACTCCGGTTAAATTCCTGACGAAGTGAGCAATTGATGGAAGAAAACATACGCGTCTCCGTGGCTTATAGACACCATAGATCTTCTAGGTGCGTCGCTGTCCCATAACCAAAGTGTTAGGCTCAATGTGCAAACAAACTTACTATTTGAACCTCTTAAGAATAGGTAAGGCGGCACAGACCACAAAGGCAAGTTTATCGAGTGATCTCATTGGTGATGAGCTCTTTAACTGCCTGGAAGGGAGGCAGATAATTTATTCTACAGCTACAGTAATTTTACTCTGGCGCCTATTTAAGTACTCGTATTTTTATTTTTTAGTATTGTCTACCAAAACCTATCACAAAATCATGAATTTTACTTTGAGTGAGATTCATTTGACACTTTTTTATGAGTATCCATCTAATTTGTTATCTGCGATAAACTTCAATGTGCAGAACAGTAGCATTTCTTCCTTTCTAAAACTATCTATAGAGTTCGGTTATTGAAAATATTTCAGATAAGATAATTATTATTATGACAGGTTGCAGAAACGTTCTTGAAAACGGACTAATTTCTTATAATCCTCATAACGCGCGGACGAAACAAAGTATTAATTTCAGGATGATAATTTAATAGATATTATTTGCTTGTGGGAAATTCCCCGCCTTCGTGGTAGGTAAAGCACATTTTTAGAAACTTATAACAATTTCCTTACCAATGTTTATCTTACACTGAAGTCTAGTTGTCGTACAGTCGGCCACAATAAAACTTCATTATTGTTTTTCACAATAAAATAGAATAATTACTTTTGATGTACAAATTCAATGAGGTTTAATGAAATCAAATCTTAATTTTATACTTGTCAAACAAAATTGAAAATGAGGCCGTAGGAAAAGCAGCTCACTGTAAAAATGTTTAGATTACGTCTATATGTTTTTAATTACGCCATAAATTTTAGATCTAGTTTTAGACCAAAATTCTTCATAACCTCGGGATTATATTTTCTCTGTTATTTGTATATCGTGCACAAAGGACAACGGCGCATCTACAACATTTATGATGTCTATAGACGATGATTGTCTCTTACCATCAGTAGACCCATGTGCTGGTTCGTCGTCTTATCCCATAAAACATTTTAAATAAAAATACATGTACTTTTTAAGTTTTTAAAACTTACGTTTTAGCCTTGGTGATGCAAAAGCAAAACCGATCAAATAAAAACGGATGCTTATATTGATACAATATCAATTCATTCACACGATTAAAGCCATATAATATAATTAGTATATAAAAGTAATCCTGGGGGCGAATATCGTCAGCTTATCTATACTAATATTATAAAGCTGAAGAGTTTGTTTGTTTGTTTGAACGCGCTAATCTCAGGAACTACTGATTCGAA